>DWNE01004754.1:0-14762 GCA_018249875.1 Cecropterus toxeus
GGAATTTAAGCACCCCCAATATGTGTAAATGTACCATTTTTTTAGCCCAACGAAGTGGGCGCGGGTCTGCTAGTATAGTAGAAAATCCTAGTATGGGGTATGAGTGTAGAAAGCATTGTGATTTTATTTATAAAGTTCTACCACCACATTTACAACATTGTAAAGCGCTGCTGTGTTTTCAGGTGTAACAATATAGAGGTAAGGTAAGGTAGAGCCGAAGTGGAAACCCACGGGCGCTCCACTACAAGGTCCACTTACTTATACGAAACGTTTAAACTTAATACTCAGGGTAGATCTATGGCGAACATCAAGTAAAACTCAAGTATTATCTGGGTTTGATTGCTGATATAGCGTGGATTCCACAGTGACAGTGGCCACTTACAATCAGATGGACTACATGCTTCTTTACTACGCTTATATTAAAAAAAAGAAAACAAATAATCGTTACTTACTTTACAAAAAAGTTAAGTTGTCAATTTGAACTAAAATCACTAAACGAAATACGGAATACAACATTTCATATAATATCTATCTTAAGGATTAGGCATTAATCGTTATCTTAGGCATTAATCAGCTTAGTTACCAACAATTTTAAAACTTATTTTTGTCTAAAAGATACTAGAATTAATGCTATAATAACTTTTAAAGGAATTCTTACTTTCATAAACCTTATATTGTAACTGGTATAAATGGCCTTTCAGAGAAGCTTTCTAAGAGATTTCTTTTTGTTTCAATTCCTCATCTATCGATAAGGGGATCATTTCTCGTCCACGAAACACACTCATAATATTCGAAACCTCTTGTCACGTTCTTCTCCAATAACATTACCCTTTTAACTTAAACAATGCGTCAGCAATAATATTTCTCTCTTACGTCACGTTTTCTTAAATCCCTATTGTAAGGCCATAAACGTGACAAATAAGAGCGTTCATCGACCATGAGCCTTATTTATTACTTAAAAACATCGCCATATAATTTACCACAACTATAAATAAATTTTGCACATTACAAAGCTAGAAGACAACGTGTTATTAACATATTTACAAGATATGTAGGCGTAGCGTTATTCATTTAATTGTTTCGGAAAAATGAATTGCTTGTTAAGAGCTAGCCAAACTCTATTTTATGGCCATCATAAATTATTGCCGTCTTAGTCACGATACGAGACGTCAAAAGTCCATACTACGAGTATTAAGGTAAAATTGGTTTTAGTATTTTATATATGGATTATAACATGGCGCTCCGGATTCGCTTACAGATATTCGAAGCGCTTTAAAGAATGATGAATGGTCGAGTTACGAAAAAGCAGGCTATTACGACGACCTCCTGCGCTTCGGCGCCGGAGGCCGCGCGGGCATGCATTTCTCCCGCCCACGCTCTGCGGCTTATCTGCCGTGTTCTCACACAGAAATTTACACATGCTTGCGAGTATCGCCGGCTCGTAATAACGCAGTCGTCGCATTTTATCTGCCAGCGGCGGCTGCGACTGGTCCCGGCCGCGATACGCGACGCGTACGAACACCTTACGACGCCCGTGGGACGTGGGCGAGCCGCGAGCCGCGACTGCCGCATTTTATAACCTTTTTATTCCATTGTCACTCGAACGAAGCGACGTAACCCAGAGAAAAATAAATTTTACTTCTTATCTAAATGTCAAATCGTTCGGTTTCGATCGAATCAGTTTCCAAATAGTTTTAATAAATCTCCTTTTACGGCGGTCGGAGCGGGCGGCGAGCGATATCGGGAGAGGCATTACAGATTCACGCTGCGAGTTATCGTGTTTTACTCTGTTGTGACGGGCGTGGTTGTTCGGCAACAATGGGTTTAATTGAAAGAGTGTCAATAAATTTGTCGCGCTGGTCCTGTGCGTCGCCGGTGGTCCCAATAAAGTTGATCGTCCCGTGGCGCTGCGACACATCCCGCAGGATCGGACCCTTGTTCCGGAGGACGACCGTTTGTTTTTATCTGACGCCGACCTTGTCTTCATTACAATAAATCTTTCAAAGGGCTTATCTCTCAAATTATCGATTTGCTATCTTGTCGTACTTTACATTTGGGACCGAATTCGTAGTTATATCGATAATGTTTGTTAAGAATTTACCTTGTAACATTTTTGTACATTTCTTTGTGCCCGTATTGAAAACGGCAAATTTATTGCTATAACGATTTATTTATGGACTTTGCAGCGTTATAAAAATAGTTAGTAGGTTATTAATAGTATAATGTTTTGTTTACGTTATACACAGCGTATATTATGAGTTAAGAATTCTATAAAGCCCTATGATTTGTAAAATTCCAATGTAACATTTTTTTTAATACGTTTTCTCACGGTACGACTCCATCAGTCCGCCCACGACCGCTTCTACGAACACATTTCTACTTAGGAGTGGAACTTTGTGTTCATAATTTAGTTGTAACAATGATATGAGAATACCTATGTTTGGATACGACATTAGTTCAAATGAATTGTGTGGACATTTAAAACAACGATCTTAAGATCATAATATCAGGTTTATTTGAAAATAAAAAGTCAGAATGATTACTATCGAAATGTATTAAAATTCTTATTTTATTTTAAGCAGTATAATTTTACTTTAAGTAATGATTGGATATTTATTTTTCTGAACAACAGCGAAAATTCTTAAAAAAAAAAACAAAAAAACGTTTTTTTTTGGGAAATTTTGCAATATATTTATTTTATTTGACGAAAAGGAGGGTCAAAATGTTGAAAGTTTATTTTATTAAAATTGATAATTGTCAAAAATGGTGTTTTAGATATATGCATTTTTTACATGAAGTTTATAACACGAATCGTGATTCTGAAACCATGACATTGCTTAACATAGTAACAAAACACATCTACAAGCTTACCATTAGGCACTAAACCCACATCCTAACTGTACCACAATTGCCATGTCCATAAATGTATGGATTCCTGGCTTAATGGTTTTACTGCAGTCCACGTTTGGGCCCAAACAATTCACACCCGATAATCATCCGAGATAAACCTTCGGCGGTACGTCAGCGTGAAATCACAGAAATTACACACATAGCCCGATTTAGACATTGTAACCGAAAAGGGACGGACGTATGTAAGCAGTGAGGTTAATGCATGAACATTAACGGAGCGTTAACTAATTATCGCTTTGACACAAGTGCGTGAAGATCAATAAAAATGAGCGTTGATTTTTTTCAGGGTAGTTTGAGCGGATATTTAAAAACGTACAAATTATCATAATTTGTATTCATCCAAATTAAAATAGTAATTTAAAAAAATGGTAGAAACGTAATATTCTTTATATCTTCATAAAAAATAGTAAGGTTTATATTTTACTATTAAACTTTATGACATAATCAGGTATAGTAATTGATAAATTAGAAAATAGTGTATTCTAAAATGCTCATGCAAATGAAATGCTCAGTTTACATAATCAGACCTTAAAACATTACCTTTTATCAGGGCCTTTACCCGCTTCACTCGTTCGCGCGTAATAGGCACAGGTTCGATCAGCAGCTTCAATGGGGTCACAAATGGCCCGCCACTAAATAAAATAGCCGCCCAGCCGCGCGACGAACCGCAGGCCTTCCAATAACCCTCCGCCAAAATATACGCACGATTCGACGAACGGTTCGTCCTCGTTTCGAAATTTAAAACATCACTCAAACCACCAACATTTCCCTTCAGGATCTTACGCACAAAAACTTTGAACGTCCTTCGGCCACGCTTATTTTCAACACTCTGAAATTTTGATATCTTTCCCGTAAAAATATACTTGGACTCTGCCACGACACGTCTCAAGGAGTCAATATTTTTAAACATCGAGTCGTTGTAATAACAAGTTGGGACATTATTGTCGGCTCTTATTATCGTATTCCGTTTTTTCACCTTTCCCTTTATAGCGAATTCGGAGTTTACCGGAAAAATTGTCTGTGCGAAAACAGTCACGATTATTAACGTTATCAGCGTGGTCATTTTGTGGATTTTGTTTCGTCATTTATTTTTAACACTTCTATCGTAATTATAGGAAAATTTATTTGAACTCATTTTAAATATTTGTGATCACATCGATCTTCTTTTCGACTCGTGTTCGTAGAATTTAGTTCGAATAGGTGCGCGCGCGCTGCCTGTCTCTCGGCCACTGGAGGTTTTATCGCGCCCACTGCAACTTGCAGCCTGTTTTTGTTATGTTAATCTCAAAGCTCTTCACTAAGCCTTCGAGAACACTTAACAAAATAAACATGATTGCGAATTCAAGCACCCAGTCGATTTGTTGGCGCCGGCTTTCTTGTTTAATATTTAGCAGAGAAATGATAAGCAGATGGTTTTTAAATGTTTGTCAATTTTTAATCTTTTTTTGCTCTTTAAACCTTTCTAAATACTTTAAAGTCTACAGGTAGCATGAACTCACATATATTATAAAATAATTAGTTTTTAATAACGCATAATTTATTTGTTTAATTATTATTGTTCTTTTTTAACAGATATAAGTTTGTACAGAGTGTATTTAATCGAATGTAGCGAAACTTTGCTGTAAATAATATTTTTCGTTTTTTGGTGAAAAATAAAAACTAGAAATATTTTCGCATCCTAATTATAAAACTAAAATTAATACAAATAAATAAGAAATATGCGGATCTGCGTACGGAGATTTAATAAAACACTATCATAAATAAAGCAAATAAAAGTTATAAGCATATACCTTTTCATCTTCTCTGACTGCACATAATTAGTGTCGGATTTAAAGACTAATCATATGCAAATACCGTGTAAAAAAGGTATAAACTACAAAACTTACAACTTTTCCGTACGAACGGCTTACAAGTATAAATGGTGAACAAATTGTATAAAATGACAATTATTATCAACGAGATCCGATAATAAATAAAAATACATGTCACCATCCTATAGCTATCGAAAAATGAAACTAAATGATATTTTTTTAATTAGGTGGCATAGCATTAATTTATTATTATTCATTAATAATATCATTCACTAATAACTGATAATAATTCCATGAGTAAAGATAGAAAACTTTTTTTTAATCAAAGGTTTTTCGCAATTATTGAATAAAGAATTGTATATTACCTTGTGTTTAAAAAATAACATAATGACAATACAGTTCAAAAACCTATCTGTGTATTTTTTTTCTACATTTTCCGAATCTTCTCAGTTAAAGTCGTGTTCCGGCCCGGTTGTAGTTTAAGGAAAAATTTCGTAACTGACAATTTGTAAGTGCCCCCGTAGACCAAAATAATAAGATATTATTTTATTTACAAATATATCCTCAAAGTTTTTCAAGAAGTATTATGAAGATGGTCAAAATATAACGTGGCATTCATCTCTACCATATGCGTTAAAATATTTACGTAAGTTAATGCCGCAACTTAGTTGCTCGCTGTACATAATAAGCATCGCATGTACAAACCAATAAACATGTAAATGTTGAATAAAAAGCACTAAACTGCACAACGTTACAACTGGAAACTGCGGTGACAAGCGCGAAGTTCAGTTGCGTTGTTATACATCGCAAGCGTAGAAAAGCATTACCGTGCGAGTTGTGACACCTTGTTAACAGTTTGTGTGAAATGCAATTACTTACGTTGACTGTAGGATAAATAATAATTTTCTTATAAATATGAAGTAGCAAACGAACAAGCAGCCCATCTGATGGTAAGTGGTTACTGCCGCCCATCGACATTTGTAAGCAACTTCATATAAACCAGGGGTTCTATATGAAGTCTATCACAGATGCGTTGCTACTCCCGAGGAGTGAAATGGTCCAATCATATAAAAGTGAGCCGATATGAAACTATTATATTTATTGCTAATCGTAAAATACAGCTTTTTTGTTATGTATCGTGTACAAACGTTGTTTTTAAGTATTATCTTTCTAACAACAGCGAATCCAATAAAGAATCTTTAAAGCCGATAAGCTGTATAGGTATCATGCTACTAATAAACTAACGCGAAAAACAAATAACATATATAAAAATAAAAATACAAGTTTGATACCAAAATGATGATACATTTATCATAATCTATTATTACAAATAAATTGATACTCAGTATATCAATTATTCAAGACATGGGCGTGTGGGCGCATCCCCTATACTTAAAATATCTTAATTCTCTAATCGTACGACTGAGTTAAGAGCGGAACCTGTTAACCAAATCAGTTACGTGTTTGCACAAAACCCGGATGCTGTAACATAGCAATTACCCACGAATCTTCCTTGCATGCTTTAAAAATCAATATATCAAAAATCAATCATTACGCATACAGAAGAGATCATAGTGTCAAATATGCATTCGCTTTCTTATGACCAGCATTAAGTAACACCGTTATAAATATTTAAAACAAAAAAACTCTTACTAATTAAAAGTTGTTTTGTTTTTATAATGATATATTTAATTTAACTTAAATATATTTTCGTCAAAATCGTAAAATTAAAGTATTATAATTTATTTATTTTTGGAATGGTGTATTTACTAGATTTAATTTGATATTCATATTATCATAATAATGTACAGGCCGTCCCTTGTCGCTATTTAAAGATGCCCGTTTTAAAAATCTATAGCCTATGTCATTCTGCAAACTTAAACGATTTTATTAATATGTCATATGTCACAATCCGTCAAGCTGTTCGGGCTTTTGCGCATGCAAAGTGGTCATACGTACATACGCTCGAAAACCATTAGCCTCCTTCTGACGCTGTCGAGTAAAACTACGTCAATGTTACACAATTGATATAAAGCAAATCAATAAATAGAACAGATGTGGCCATAGAGCCGAATCTAATCACGACTTCTATTTCAGCAATAAGTTGCTTCATTTATAAGTTTGATTTTACAATAATCTTTTACATTCCATAACCCCTCCTAAGTTTATTTAAGACTCGTAACGTGTCAAACTAGGGCTGGGCGAGTTGCAAGCGATTGCGCGTGGCGCCGCGTGGGCGAACGAGTGCTAGATGCATTGGCCTCTCGTGAAATGTGACGGCTAACTCGGAATCGAACGATCCACACAAGTCTTATTCTAATTGCGTTATGTATATTGCAATTGGTTTTGTAAATGTCACGCCTAGTAAATTAACAATGAATAAAATGCTACATTAGAACTTACTCACCAATGTAGGTGACTAACAAAATTTATTAAGTTAGAAATCTGACGTTCGCCTACATTACCTCCGCTATACCTATATTTGTATTGGTACCCCCATAGGACTAAGTTCCCTAATATTCTTGCTAACGTATCACACTAGTCGAGCCAGGACATAGCGTCTCTGTTAAACCGGCGTGCGTTTTTCGTAGTTTGCAAAATAGATGGAGCAAGAATCTTAAAAATATTAATTTTACTGGGCCTCTCAATTGAGAGTCTAAGGTATGAATCCCAGGAACCGATTTTTCTAAAATTATTTGCTCATTAGAAATTAATTATCACTGCTTTTCGGTGAAGGAAAACATTGTGTGGAAACCTGCACACCTGAAAGATTTGTAAAAGTGAGTTCTCATAAGTGTGTGAATTCTTCCGATTTGCACTTGGCCAGCGCATGGGGTATGGCCTAAAATCTCTCTCATTCTGGAAGAAGACCCGTGCCCAGCATTGGGATAATAATGAGTTGATGTCTATACAAAAAAAAGTTCTTGCGTTTCGGTGGAAGGTGTGGTTGAATGTTCACTTTATAAGACTTTCTTAGTACTCGTAAGTAGCAACGCATCTGTGATCGACTTCAGATAGAGTTTCTGTTCTATATGAAGTTACTTACAGATGTACATGAGTGGCAGTAGCAGGCTGCATGCTCGCTTCATTCATGATAAATCTGCTAACATTAGACTATTACAGCGTTATTTCTACGTGATACTCAACTCAATTTATACGATTAAATCATTAAACTAACCCTCACTAACTAATAACATCTTGGTAATGTAAACAATAGGAACTAATCAAATTCCTATGCACATCAACCCTGCTCCCTTAAACAGCTACGTTACTTCCGGTCCAATTACCGGTAACAGTACAACGTAATTACCGGTGCAAAAGGCAGCCTACATTGGTAGTGGTACACTATATTTGGAATAACCTTCAAGTATATTGAGAAATTTATTAGCTAGCACTCCGTGACCTTTATTACTCGGTGATTTTACATTCTTTGGGTATCGAAACTACTTTCAGAGAATTGATAATAAATATTCTCATTGATTTCTTCTATAGGCATTTTACTGTACTAATTAAACTGTATCGCTTTCCTAATATTACTGTAATACTGATATATTTTTGTTTTAATTATATAAAAACAAACGAGAGCGTTTGAAAGGATGAATGGATATTTATTACTCTTGCACGAAAAACCTGACAGTATTTGTATGAAATATGCGAACATATGGCTTATGTCATGAATTAACACATTTTTTAAAACATTTCAGTAGCGATACGAGCATGCAGTCCTCATCGTAGCCACTGTCACCCATAGACATAATATGTCAGCAACTTCATATAGAACAGTGATTCTATATGACGTCAGTCACCGATGAGATTCACTCCCGGGGACTAAGATAATCATCACATATGAAAATGAGTCGGCAACCTCAACCTGGATTCGACTTCAACCAAAATGAAAAAAACTTTTTCATGTTACAAACAGGACAGTGGCACCTTCCCAATCGAAAGATCTTCATTCGACCATCTTGAAATTACTACGTATTTTACAAAAATATAGGTATATATCCAATCAAAATATGAAAGCAGCACCACAAGTTTAATACTATCAGTACCTAACAAGATTTAGATGAACGTTGAGATGAAGCTTGCCCGACAAACTTCGGATATAATATCTCATATTATTGTACGAGTATTCTCGGCAACCACTCGGCAACGATACATTCGCTTGATGCTGAGCGTCGAGCGAATTTTGGCAAATATGGTTACAATTTACAGCGAATTTCGTAGCGGTATAAGGTCAGAGTCCCATTTTTAACGCTTAACGCTGACGCTTGCACCGTAGAGCGATTGACGCTTCAAAGTAATGTTTCGTGGCCAAAACATATACAACGAACATAAAGGTGTATACTGTTATTTCCGGACCTGAATAGGGCTACGGTGTCCCCTGCCTCTCGTAAGAGGCGACTAAAAGGGGGCTTCCGGGATTGCGAGTGGTAAGAATGGGAGCTCGAACCGCCCAGCCAAGTGACCCGGGAACGACGACGGCATGTATGGTCGCATGCCGTCGTAATCAACTAAAGGCACGGTAAGTGTAAAGGGTCACTGGGAAAGAGCCCCAAAGGAGCATCGCGTTTGGAGGACTCCGGTTGTGTCGCGTTGGAGATCCCGGAGTCCTCCACACGGCGCTGGGGAAGGCCACCGAATTATTGTGATTTGAAACTCGATGATACGAAAAAGCCTTATGAAAGCAGTTATCGGCGCTCGGCGCTACAAATATATGGCGCTGTGGTCTTTTCTGAATCACGCAAACGATTTTATTTCGTAACTTGTATATGAGTTATGTGAAATAATATGTCCGAATATGGGCTGCAGTGAAATGTTACTTGATTTTTGAAAAAGCATAAATATCCTTAAAAAATCATATTATCCTTATGGTAAGAAATATTTAATAATATATAATTAAGTTTCACTCCTGCCGTGTGTGACTTTCATACACATGTTTTATTAAACGAATATGAAACCGCTGGACAGACCTAGTTATAAATAAAATAAATGAAAGAATATCTTAAAGCCGTTTAGAGCGATACAAAGAAAAATATTTAATAAACAGTAACAAAACGCAGAGATAAATGAAACGGCGCTAAGCCAATTAACTCGTATCACCGCTGTACATATGTCATATGATTTTTATCTTTTCATTTCGCCATGTCCCCATCCCAGACGTAATAAATCTTGCCATATCTCTTCTACGAATGAAATATTTTTTGTATATTACGGAATATTATTAAGACGTCTGTGCCTAGGGAGATTGAAATATATTTCATAAGTAGGTAAATATGTTGGGTAAATACATACGTTCATGAAAAATAGTCAATGATGAAATAGTCAAATGTGTTCACTATTACACTACACATATTTGGCATCAATGATAACAACTCACCCGTTTAATTAGATTCTAGTCTTCGATAGACATAATGTTAAGAGGCCACTGTCACTCAAATAAGACAGAAGTTACCTCTGTAGAATGTTAGACAAGCTTGTGTTCTCCATTTTTCATAAGTGGTTTAAACAGTGAGAATTTTGTTTTTACTCCGCCTCAACTGAACTTGTGGTGGCCCTCCACGGTGCGGCCTGTACGTTTCTTCCTGGCACGAACATGCTAGATACAGCATACTCCAGGGGTATTTCCGCCGTGGTATGACATAGGATTCTTCAAGAGAGGTGTAAAAAGAATTCTCCTTCAAAGCCGGCGATGCATTGGCGACTCTTCTTGTGTTGTTAATGGGTTATGGTGACTACTTAGCATCAGGTAGCGTTCGTTACAAATCGTTTGGTACAGATATATAATAAAATACTCTTTCATATAACGTGTTATACAAAATTACAAGCAAGATAAAGACTTGTTAGGAACATTTGCGTCGTAGTAATGTAAGAGCAGCTAGGGGGTGTTCGAATATCATTCGAATCGAATCGAATCGAATCGAATCTTATATAAGTATTCGAAACGTTTCGAAATTTATCGAACTATTCGATCTTTCTCGCACTATTCTAATGTTTCCGAATTATTCGACACCTTTCGAATGATTTTTACTCTTTTACTTACTGATTTATTCGCACACCCCTAGGCAATCCATCTGGGGTCGACATCGGGTAAGATAAGCTGAGAATCTTATCTGTGTTGATCACAGGTGTCTGTCGGGTGGTGGCGACTACTTACTATCGGGTGGATTGCATGCTCTTACTACTTCTACAAAATTAATAATAATAACTGATTCACAAGATGTAAACGTGTTGTAAGTAAATACACCTAATACAGTCATTCAGACGATTTTCTGTGTGGCATTCCAGTGATATTTAAAGAAGCTTGTCGCTACCGATACCGAGCCATCGTTTGTCTCTGGGGAACTGGCATTTGCTCGAACAATGGTTGTTGCCTTTAGCTTTACCTTGACAAATTTATTCGCAAATTAAAATCTTCCTCGTTATTATGTGTTAAATTATTACTGTTTCTAAAAGCCTGAATTCCCCGAGCAATTAGGGTGAGACGCGTAAATATTTTTTCGTTTCTGGAAACCTTTTAGCTGTATTTGTAATGTTTATTTATGAAAATTTAATATTAGCAGAATAAACTTCGTTTAACTGATATTTTTAAAAAGTACAAATAACAATTGACATGATATAAATACAGTACAATAATTATATACAGTAATACGATTATAGCACACACTAGTAATTACATCTTTAATACGGCACAATAAGTTAATTGTTAGACAATAACATTGCACCCACTCTCCTCTGGGTGGTACGGGGTGATTAAGATTATAACATCGAGCTGATAAGTAGCAGCCTTTATTGTGGTAGTCTTCGTGTATACCGTTCATACAAATATTTTACAAAGAGCTAAGTGACTATGAACTCAAATAAAGGGCTAGGGGAAAAGTACTTTAGCTAAAGGAAATTCATTTTAAAGCTTGTAGAAGTTTCGAGGTGGTAAAACTAGTATAGTTCGACCGGGGAGGTAGACTTAAGATAGAACCCCTGTTCTATACGAAGTTGCTTACAGATGTCCGTGAGTGTCAGTGGCTGCTTACCATACTTACCAGGTGAATTGCAACCTCCCACTAAACAGTGGGAATGGTATAATATCTGTGACATTTTTATATTATATTACAATGTTCAATAAACATCTGGGGGCACGGCAGTGCCCCCGCCAAGTCGAGCAAAAGAGCGGCACGGCCGTACCATCCTTTTCTCGAAGCAATTCAGGCCGTTTTCGACCCCCTATAACTTCGTTGTCGATAAATCAAGAAGCCTGAATTTTGCAAATTTTGCAATATTCCCCTAGGAAGAAAAGACAAAAATAACTTGCAAATAAGTAGAGTAAATAGCTTAAAATTATCAATCATGAAAAAAAGAACACTAATCATTAAATCAGCTATATATTTGACTAATTAATTAATTTAAAAAAGCTTTGATTGCCTGTTGACGAGTGTGGCCATTACATTACTCGAGCTAGCGACAAGCGCCAATAGAAAGCGAGCGCCAGGACGATCTTCGCGCAGGCCTTTTTGGCCCAGCGATATTACGATGAAGGTCTAGCCCATCGCTTGAAGGTTCTACCGCCTACCGTGGCTTCGATAGGGACATTGGGTGAAAGGGGGGCGTGTTGCTGCTAGGTGGATGCTTTTATTTTGGCACGCAAAGCGTTTATACTCTAATTTCAATTTATTATTATTAGGTACTTTAACGATTAGAAGTCTTCCTTATTGGTTCTCACTGACATTATTTGCTTACGATTTGGATGTTGTTTGGATAATTTTAAGGTATTACTCTTACATCCACTCTATTCACTCTACTTCAGTCCATTCACTTCATTTACATCATCTACACTATTCACTCAACTAACTCCATTCACTCCCGTCACTCCATTCACTCAATTCTCTCCAATCACTCCATTCACTCCATTCACTCCATTCACTCCATTCACTCAAATCACTCAAATCACTCCATCCACTCCATTCACTCCATTCACTCCAATCACTCCATTCACTCCATTCACTCCATTTACTCCAACCACTCCATTCACCCCTGTCTCTCCATTCACTCAATTCACTTCATTCACTCCATTCACTCCAATCACTCCATTCACTCAATTCACTCCATTCCCTCCATTCCCTCCATTCCCTCCATTCCCTCCAGTCATTCCATTCCCTCCAGTCACTCCATTCACTCCTTTTACTCCTTTTACTCCTTTTACTCGTTTCACTCCATTCACTCTAGTCACTCCATTCAATCCATTCACTCCATTCACTTCATTCACTCCACTCTCTCCAGTCACTACATTCACTCCAGTCACTCCATTTACGCCAGTCACTCCATTCTCTCCATTTACACCATTCAGTTCATTCAGTCCATTCACTTCCTTACTTCATTCATTTCATACCTTTCAGGATTTTTTAAATATTCCCTGTGACTGTCACCATTATGGTTTGTGTCAACGGGTCAATTTTCTATTTTTTTTTACAGGGAACGAACATTTGAAAAACTTTATGGTCTCGTTCTAAACGGGACGTATGGTCACGTTATCTATTCACTTAGTAAGAGATTATTAGGTTTCATACATATGGCTGAAACGTAAACGCTGATCGTTGTAAGGAAACGTAGTAAACTCGGACTAAGTAGACTACGTCAGAAGGATGGTAATGTTTTTCAAGCGTATGTATGTATGTGTGTATGTATGTCCATTTCTCTGGCATGCGCTAAAGCCCAAACGGCTTGACGGATCGTGACGATAAATATAGGGTTTCAGTTTGCAGAGTGACATAGGCTGTATAATTTTTATAAATGGCCGGCAAATGGAGAAAAGGGGGGAGAAGGGACGACTTTTTTATTATAGCGACAATATGGGTATCAAATGAAAGCTAGTAAATAGACCATTTCGAAAATATACTTTTACTTACCTTTTCTGACAGAAACTCATATAAATGGTTAAATTAAATATATCATTTGTCAATTTTAAGATGCGTATAGCCTGTGTCACTTTCCAAACTGAGACGATTTTAATGAAGGTCTAGCCCGTCGCTTGAGGGTTCTACTGCCTGCTGTGGCTACGATAGGGTCATTGGGGGAAGGGGTGGGGGTTTCGCTGCCAGATGGAGGCATTTTTTGGCACGCAAAAGGTTTATACCTTCGAGCGAGCGGCAGCCGCGCACATACGCGCGAGCGCCCTTTTGCTGTTCGAATGTGCTTCGAAATCTAACCTATTACTGCCATTTTCGTTTATAATTTCGATTGAAATGCTTACTCATTGGTTTCCGGATATTATTTACTTAATATTTGGAATAGTTTTAAGGCATATAAATACGTTAGTTTGCGATGTTGATTTCTAATTTTAATTTATTATTAATAGGTACTTTAACAATTGGAAGTCTTCCTCATTGGTTCTCAATGATATTATTTGCTTAAGATTTGGATGTTATTTGGATAATTTAAGGTATATAAATACGAAGCTTTGTAACAATAATTAGTGAAAACATCTGATTAAAAAAGTTTTTACCGTTCAGAATTGCCAGAAATTGTAAAATCGAAGCCTCCGAGAAAACACATAGAGACCCCTGTCTCTATGTGTTTTCTCGGAGGCTCGGAGCCCACTCCCTAGTGGGCTTTGAGAAAAACTGTAGCTGAAGCTCAAGAAATAGTACCGAAAAAGAAAAAGAGGAAGACTACCTACAAAAACAAAAAAGGCATAAGACAAAGGCTTTAAGAAAAAATGTTATTGATATTCTACAAGTAAAAGGTACTAAAAAGGAAAAGGATTCTACAAAAAGAAGTGAGATGCCATCAAAAACATCCTGTAAAAAAACCAAGTCTCGCAAGTCAGTTTTTCTACCGTAAAAAGTTGAGAGATCCATGTAATACCAAGTCGGTTAATTTATTTAGCCCCTACTTAAGGGACCTTCTGTCTTAAGTTATTACGTAAGTTATTATCATATCAATATTAAAAAATCTTTTACGTTTTAAATAAATAGATCGACTTGGCCATCCCATGAAAACACAATGTATCTTATAGTTTATACATAATTACATTAGATTGTTTACTCT
>DWNE01004755.1:0-14762 GCA_018249875.1 Cecropterus toxeus
TTGCTCAATATTGTAGATAATGGTGCGGAACCCTTCGTGCGCGAGTCCGACTCGCACTTGACCGATTTTATTTATTTCTTATGCATTGATAAAATAAAAACCTTCTGTAGGTAACAATCATTACCATTCGATGTTATTTACGACAAACCGTAATAATATAATGATGTATAACAGCGTAAGTTGACAGACATTACATATGATCCTTTATAATTAAAATGATATTAAGCAAGGGCCGCCTGTTGAACCGCATTTATTTGTCAATTAAGAGGTAATTAGCAAACAAAATGCTTATACAGTAAAATTCTTACATAAGGAAGATATTTAGGAATATTAGGTTTCCAAGCTGTATTTAAATTCGTGCATAAATGAGAAAAAAAAAAAAACAAATAATAATAATGACGACCCGCGTGGCCGAGCGGTCACCATACCAGTCTGACGCGCAGTGGGTCCCGAGTTCGATTCCCGGTCAGACAGAAATACGAATAATAAGTTTAGATTTCTGTTCTGGATCTGGGTGTTTGTGTATTCGTCTTTGTGTGTCCATGTGGTCCCAAATCCTAGTGTGGGGCTATGAGTGTAGAAAGCGTGTGTGTGTGTGTTTTTTTAATGTCAAGATCTGAAAGGACGATGATTGGAACTTCCGGCCACTACCGTTGGACGGCAAGATTCGTTCACCTGCGCTATCATTGATGTTTCTTTTTTGTTTTTAATACAAACATCTACATATCTATACATGTATGTTGAATAGTACATTTATTGGGGAAGGTTATAGGCTATATAACATTATGCTATGATTCTTTTTGTTTTTCTCTTGCGTAGTAGCGGGTAAAACCGCATGGCACAGCTAATAATATAATATAAATTAACATAAATCCAACAAAACAGAATTAAAACGTTTGACAACAAATGTGACATAACCTATTCATTATATCTTCATCTGTCTTCAAACTTGAGGACGTAAGTAATTAAAACTTGAGTAAGCCGCTTTTAATTCTCGCTACGTCTGTTGTGACACAAAGAGGTTGGAGGCTTATAGTACTTTAATTATTTCTGCGGGTAAACTTCATCGTATTAGACACTGAGTGACTTATCGTTAAACAAAAGAAAATAAAAATACCTAATAAAAAATATTCACCAAAGTCCTACAAATAAACGAGACTTCGTGCGAAATTTAATCTTTTGAAATGACATTTGCTGTGTGGGAGCCCCCTGAAATATATTTCATTCGACTATTTATTTTTAAAATAAATATATAACTAAATATTCTGTAAATATTTCAAGCGTGCATCAGTTGCCGTTATTAGTATCGAGCAAAAACATAACGTTTATTGTATGGGACCGTCTGTAAATACTTATTTTAGCTGTGTTTGGTATTTATTGTTTTAAGGGCAACAGAAATAAATTATTAAAAATTCAATAGTCTAGCTATAACGGCTTATAAGATATAGTCTGGTGACAGACAGACGCAGCAGACAGCAATCTTGGTAGTAGGGTCCCGTTTTTATCCTTCGGATACGGAACCCTAAAAAAGGATTATGTCTTCAGAGGTCCATGAAAATACAGAGCAAGTAACAAAACAAAATGGAACGATTGTAGAATAAATTACTTACATTTAATTCCATAAGAAAATCTGGAGAACTTTATCGTAACGTCTTGTATTTATGGCTATAATTATTATCGGAGACCATTCGCAGGAATTCACGTTATCGTCCTCTTCCGGAGGACGATAACGTGATATTTTACTCGAAACAAGAATATATGAGCAATATTTTCCGATAAACGAAAATGTTTGGAATTTTCTTCGAGCATCTCCTTGGTCCGAAAGGGAGACAAGCGACCTTACCTACATAATATATGTACCTACCTACATAAAAAATAAAATGTGCTCGTTATTTAAAAATAATGCCTTAGACTTAATGACTTACAGTACGATATTTCCCGTGTCTTAGGTGACATGGACACAATTCGTAGAGAAATACACAAACACTGAGATGCAGGAAAGAAATAAATAAATATCATTTAGATTTCTATCTAAACGGGGATCGAACTTGGAACCTTCTACGTGTCAGACCATTATGATAATTGCTCTGCCGCAAGAGTCGTCATAATGTACATGCATACAAAATTATTGCTGTACATTACACATTAGGGCAACATCCTAAGTATACCTAATACATTTCAAAGCCATTATTACAGATATGAATTTAGTTTCTCAGGTTTAAAACCGATGCCCTTGATTTTAAAACTTTAATTCAAGATTATTTTTTTGTCTTTTACGGAAATAAAATTATGCTATACGATCTATGTACCCGTTTATTCCAATAATTAAATAGAGTTCCCTTGTTTAATAAGAGTCTTGTCAAATAGGAGACTTTGTTCTGATGGACGGAAAAACACATTGATTATGATGACAAGTACAATAATATAAATAATTAAATTATTGTTATATTTTTATCTCTCTTAAGATATTTATTACATATATAACCATATAAGTAGAATTCTGGCAAAAAGGGAGAACTAACAAAAACGTTTAAATCAATCCAACACAAAGAAACTTTAAACGATTTTGTTTGTTAACGTTGCGCCTTTCAATAAAAACATTTTAATAGGATTCCATTTCAATTAGGTACTTCTTTTCAAAGGATAGTTTCATATAGCCGTTTAAAATATCATCATTGCGTTTCTATACGAGGCTAAACGGTAATAAAACCACTAAATTGCTCAGCATTACCGACATTCTTAAGTTAATAATTTTGAACGTCGCTAAAAGCGAATTGAATTCTTTAGTGGGTCATAAGTCCCTTGGCCCTTCGGTAAAGGATTCGATAAGCTTCTGTGTAATTTCTTCGATACAAAACCTATTAGATACCTTTCGTAATTGAATCAGGATTCAATTTATACAAGGGTAGAACTTTCCTCACATTGTTTCCACAATTACCGACCTGTTTCACAATCAAAGGATAACCGAGAAGCAATGTTTTTAAAAGCTTTTATTTAACTTGCAATATTTGTATGTATGTTTGGCTTAAATCTTGCAAGCTGAATTTAACCCACTTCTCAGTGTCCGATTGACCTGAAATTTAGAACACACATTAAGTTCTGATGAAAATGCAATTATATGTAGTCAATATTGTTGTAATTTCAAAATGGCCGCCGCAACAAAATGGCGGAATACATACTTTTGTCCAACCGACCTAATATGGGTATCAAGTAAAAGAGCTTAATTTGTAGAATTCAATACTGTACGGAAAAAAGCTTTTTTTAAAAATACTTTTTTTTACATTTAAAGAAAAGATTGCATAAAATGTTACAGATTATTTTTTTACTTAGAAATATAGACTCACTGATTTGCTAAGTATTCGTAATATAATGCGGTCGAGTTTTTCGTTAGTGCCTACCTTACTCCACAAAATAATATCATATAAATATTGACAATTACCTAACCAGTGTATAAAATTTAAAAAAAGTATATTAACAAAAAACCTACGATATAAAATTATCGGTATCAGTACCTCTGAGAAATTTAAAATTAAATAATAATAAAACTGTTTATTTGGTAACATTATTGTAGTTATTAAATTAATGCTGTCAATAATAAATTTAAAGGATTGAAAAATATTATAAAAATAGAGATAGATAAAAAATATATATCAATACGTGACATTTCAAATGTATACAAAATATGATTATTAAAAGTATACAAAATTTGACGACGCATGCAACATTGCACTACGCTACATTGAAGAAGTAGTTTTAATAAACTGTGTTCCGCTAAATAAAATGGATAAAAAGCCAAAGTTTCCGTCGCAGTCTTAAAGAAGTTAGCAAGCTTGCTGTAAAAATAATAGCCGTTTTTGGCACGACACCGCGTCAACGCTTTCCTTGCTCTAAATGAGTGTAATTACAAAAGTTTTTATTACTAACTGCGCGCCAAAACGCGTTCCGCGATCGTGTTCCACACATTCCGCCGGGCAACTCTATGCTTATGTCTTTTATGTTATGCATTTCATAAAACAAAGATACGATATTCGACATAAGACAATATAAGAAAGAAATGTTAGTGAAGAAAAGTTATAAAATAACAAGATATTGCTTGTTTAAATAATGATTAACTCAACTAATCTTGATTCATCTCGACTAACTCAACACTACACAGTATTTTTTAATGATTAGTTGTTATTACAATCACAATTTTCAATAAAATAAAGCAACGGCTGCTTCCTATAATTTTGCATAGCATCCTCCACATATGTTCATAAGATTCAAATGTTATAAGGATAGGAATATATATAAAAAAATATATACGTGACGAATAGATATCCTCTCTTCCTTTGGGAAGTCGGTTAAAAATAGAACTTAAAATAACAAACTTAAATACGCTAATTATTATTAAGCCTTTCATAAAAGTCCGTTTACGTAACCTTTTATCGAAGATAAAAACTAGAGATCGCAAGTCCTGCATAAGATGAAAAGTCGATAGTACGAATAGTTGATAAGCATCAAAGTCCCATTTGTCTCGAGGTCGAGCGAGGTGGGAATGCAATTGCACAATGGACCGATTAGTTCCTCAACCAACCGCCGGAGTGACGGGTAAGAACAGAAAGGAACTCAGGGGAAGTTAGAAAACTCTCACGCGCTCTTGGAAATAATGGAATGAAAGTATTGTTAATGACCTTCTATTTCTCAACCATTATACTTTTAGAATTTGATTTTACATTATCTTACAAATAAGTAGAGTGATTGTAAATGATACCGTATAGTCATAGTTCCGGTTACAAGCTATTATAAAGAGTTAGTTTAAGGATTAGTTGATTGTATGAACATTTCTAGACTCTATTTCCTAGCTTACATCGATACACAAAACTACTAATGATAAAATATTTGATTATCAACGTAATTGCTAAGTTACTCCAATATTCGTAATTATAATATGCAATACAAGATAAAATACTTTACTATAATACTTAAATACAATTAAAAGACGGTATACTTTATAGGGTTTAAACATAAGTCTTATTACTAAACAACCCTAATATTTTTAATTGTGAAATACTATTTTTTTTATAAAAATGAAGTAGCAAACGAGCGTGCAGTCCACCTGATGGTAAGTGATTACTGCCGCCTATTGACTTCTGCAAGCAACTTCATGTAGAACTGTGGTTCTATCTGAAGTCCATAACAGACGCGTTGCCATTCCTGAGGAGTAGGATGGTCGCCTCTTGTATTAGTGCACCGGCGACCGCATCCTTCCACCTAAACGCAAGAACTGCTTCACGCTAGAAATAGGGGTGGCGGTGGTACTTCCCCGGTCGAACAACACTTGTTCTACCACCTGGTATATTTACTTCATAAATCGTTAAATTCATTAATTTACATAAATGATAAATTTGATCTTAGAAAAGTACACATGATTGTTTTCATCATTGTTCACAAATGATTTAGCTTTGCTTTTGTCCTTCATATGCTAAAATTCCCAGTTCATACTTCTTTAAAGCGTAACATATATTAAATTTAATAATAAACTCATAACATTAATATTTATGATCAATAAATTTAATTAACTCGGTTGATTAAGACAGCGCAGTTCCGTTTTTATAACTAAATGATATTAATATAGTGTAAATCTCAAATATAGCAAATTTATAGATAAATCAACAGCTATTTTTGTGCACTTGAATGCCGTTATGCCAAATGAATTACGTTAATTGCTTGCACGTAGGATGTGAGGTCAAACATATCGTTAATTAAAATTAATCACTTTACACTGTTCATGTCCACCAATTGCATTAAACCGTGTATTAATAAAGAAATGTCCCAGATACTATTAAAGAGCTCTACGTTAATAGGTATTGGACGCTTCCAATATCCAGGGAGAGACAGTTATACAAACATAGGTAAGACGTTAGATAACTGAAATACCACGTGCTAGGACGCAATAGAGTGATATTGCGATCCACTGCGATACCCAAGTATTTGGTAAATAAATAGAACTCAAAGCGAATATATATCGCAACATAACAAACCATTTACTTAGCATTATAATGTGTTGGTACGTTTTGGAGAACGCAAGCGAGGCGGCGTGCCTGTGGCTTGCATATGCACTGTCGCATGTCGCCGCGATATGCCACGTCCTGCGTGATGTATGCGACGCTAACTCACATGTTCTCCTTCTTGCTTAACACCGCGAACACTCGCACCGTATAAATTTCAACTTAAACCCGCAACTTCGGCTTAGAAATGTGCGGAATTCACGGAATGAAGTTTTTACAACTTCACCGACGTTTCACCCGCTAACTCCCAAAATTATTGCGTTTTGGACTCCACCGCTACTGTTTTACACATTATTGTCGAGTATAACTAAGTCAATCTAAGTTTGAGAACGCATCGATTGTAACGATTCGTAAACAAAATACGAAATGGAAACGCAATAGATTAAAAATCGAGCATGATTTTTAATAAATTCTCGAGACGGCGATTAAAAGTGAAGATAACAGAGGTGAAGAGAGAATTGTGAGTGCGAGGAGAAATCGAAAGGGGGTAGCGAATGGAGGCGCAATATCAGGAGCGGCGGAGCGTGGCCGGCTCCAAGACATTTGCATCCATCTAAATGAAACCATATTATCGATGTTGCAATGGGAATTGGACGAGTTATTGTGGAGGCAGCGGCGCGCTGATAAAATCTGTACCGCCGTCCCCGAACGAACGTTTCATATTAATAGATTGAACGATGGACGCTTTGCTATTTCTATACGTATTTTGCATTTAATATTCCATTTAGTATTAATGTTGCAGACGTTCTCGTACCTTCAAATTTTTTTATACTTGGTATTGAATTTGTAATTTTTGCATAGACATAGGGTATAACGTATTTCCAAATTGTTATTATGATTGTTACAACTAGTATACCACTTATAAAGTTTCAGGATCGATCTTCTAACTAAGATTACAATGGTTGCCTTATAGAAAGTAAGCCAGCAACCCTTACAGTGAAACCGTATATGTGGACTTTTATAGGTATTTACATATTTTAATGGCTTCTACAACACAAGCAATCCAAGAATGGTAGTGATATTAAAATTTATGATTACAACTTTTCGTCACGATACAAAATTGTAGTCTGATTGTTACCATTAAACAAAAAGAGAACAAAGAATCAGATTTTATGGCATGTTCTAAATACTAATGGATACGATCCGTTGGAACGACACCGGCTGGATACCAGAATTCTCCACACGTATTCGATTCTTGATTTCGTTCCCGAAGAAAGACGCGTTGCGAGATTCGGTGCCGGCTCCGCCGCAATATGTATGATAAATAAATTGCTATCCAATATCAAATGGAATCCATGCCGGTGAAATGTACAAAGCGTTTACTCATAACATGTACTATGAATGACTACGTCGGCTTTTTCTCAAGGAAATCACTCCACTCAATGCTTGTACATAAATATTTGCGATCTCCAATTTCCCGATCGGCTTTACGTACCCACTAACTTTTATTAGCCTTTGCCACTTCGCACTAACAACATAATTTCGGAAGTACCGATACATAAACTACCCGCAACATTTTTTCGGCACGTAATTTCAAACAATGAAAAACGAAAATAACCTGTCGAGGGCTCGAGTTTTCCGACACTCGAGAGCCATTTCGTTACTACTTTGCGGCGGAATTTATTATTTTGAATTGAAATGTTTTAAATTCACTGTTAGATTCCATGAAACTTAAATAATTATTGTAATATCGCAAGAAAAACGTATAACACTGTCAAGTGGCAAAACGAATAAACTAATAACATGGTTAAAAACATTTAAACAAAAAAACCCGACTGCTTAATACGATTTTTTTTTCATAATGATATTTATTTAATTTAACGCTTATATGAGTTTTAGTTAAAATAGTCAAGTAAAAGTATTACAATATATAGATTTTTAGATTGGTCTATTTACCAGCTTTCATTTGATACCCATATTGTCGTAATAGTGGAAAAGTTCGTCCCTCCTCCAACCTTTTTACTCTATTTCCAGGCGTCATTTAAAAAATATATATGCCTATGTCACTACGCAAACTGTGACGATTCTAATGATATGTTACACGTCACACTACGTCAAGCCGTTTAGGCATCAGCGCGTGCCAAAGGAATGGACATACATACATACGAAAAAAAAATACAGACGAATTGAGTACCTCCTTTTGGAGGTTAAAAATATCACCGTCTATCTGACGCAGTCTGGTAAATATTACTCTATCACGAAGTACCACCTCCGCAATTATTTTTCACGTGTAGCAGGGCTTATGTTTCTGTTAAAGGATGTGCTTGATAGCTCACTAACACACGCGAACTTAGCCTGTTGGACTTCAGATATAACCTGTATAAAAATGCTTACTGATGGTCTGTATCTTTTTCTACTTAATTCTTTCAAGCACCATACAAAATAACAACAAAAACTTTACAATTTAATGTTTAAACCTCCTTCTGATTTAATCCAATATGCCGCTCGATTGGCATATCGTGAAATTATTTTTCTACTTTTTATTTTACAAAACATCCAATAATCCTTTCAAGTTGGAACAGACACGTAAATTTTTCGAAAAACAATAAAACCTACATAATATTCCGAGCTTTCAGGATTATTTTCGCATTAACTTTCAATTATAATGTTTGAATCGTTTCCAAGCGTATTGATTACGAAGAAACTGAAACACACAGAAATATAAGTTTGTTTAAAAATAAATTAATGTCTCAATTAGTTAACAAAGTACCTACCTTGTTGCCATTTCGTCACAATACAAACTTTATTTCCTACTTCCTAATGATAGTTATAAGCAGGTAAATGTTAAAGTTTAATAGGGAAAGTAAGTTCCTACACAAATCTCTAACTTTGTCATAATAAAGTTCTCAACTTGCGGCGTTTCCCTTCCGTGACGCCGGAGCACTTTGGACTAATAAAGACAGAATTCACATGGTATGAATTTCAAGCTCCATTTACGTAGATCTGGATTCAAATCTAAGATACAAACAGACTTTTCCGAGTTACGTGTATACGTACAACTCATCTTTTCCTGCAGAGATTAGAATTCGGGGTAAATAAATTGTCTGTGTCAAATCCACTAAAATGATTGTTTGACCTTTTAGTACTTGGTGGAAATGGGTTTAACGAGTTATAGATGTTAGCTAAGGGTCCGCGACACAGTGCAGCTCGAGCATTTTCTTAGCACAGCCTACTCGATTAAGTTTGATTATCAAATAGTATTGTGCTTGGCTTAGCCCTCGCACACCATCTGCCTTGCTCATCCCTGATTGAACATCACCTTGTTTAGCAATAATAGAAATTTCTTTAATTCTTAGAATTTTGGCCTGTTTGTATATGTCACAAAATCGCATCTAACGGACTACTGCACTTAAACACTACTGAAAAAAAAACTGAATTTAATTTAAAGGAGCGAATAAATATAACATAACAGTATTTTTAAATTGTTGCTACATTTTTGAACGCGGGCTAAACCGGGCAGAGCTAGCTAGTATTAAATATTTAGGAGATAGCAACGTTAAGTGTAGAGCAGAATAATACAATTCCTTTCAAAACTAATGAAAACGGCCCTACGGTCTAGAGCAACCTATTGACTATTTATAACCCTACACGCGTAGGTTCCCTAGGTATGTATGTATCCTAGGTTGTAAAATAAATAGCGCTTGGACCCGCGATCCGAACGTCTGCACAACCCTTTCGCAACGTCGAGTTACGAGCCGGAATACGCCCTTTAATACCTGTTAGACTGCGAACAGAACATTGTTTTCTTGTTACATCAAGTACACTTTACTACTACAAAGGATATTGCTTGTATAACAAAATTGTTCTAGATAAGCTAGTTTTCCGAGGCGGAAAGAAAAGTGTCCCAAGTTATGTATAATGTCTAGATATTTGAATTTAGTGTCAGTTCAATATTATAAAACATAATTGGTTCGTGTTTCACACTTTTAAATACATTTTTTGCTTTTAGTGTGTGTAAGTAAAATTATTATACTTCTGTAATGCTGACATTATTAATGGTGAATTTATAATCATTTTATTGCGGAATTGATACATATTATTAAGAAAAGGGTTGTCACGCGATTTTAGTTTTAGTTAATAATTTATTACAATTGAGTATCATATGTAAGTATTCGTTATATTTAAAAAATACATTCTTTATATTTTCATACGCTATGCGATAATATTCTTGATATTATTCAAATGCTATATATTCAAGTTTACGTAAAAGCCAAGTTGTTTAAAAGACAATTCCAAGAAATAAAGAGCACGTACAAGTCCTATTTACAAAATTTGATATAACAACAAGAATCCAAACGAATGTAAAAAGGATAATACGAAAATAAATATAATTAAGTGCTCACTAAGAAAAATGGAATCGCAATAATGTCCGATAATAATGCGCTGTACAAATCCCTAGGGTAACGATATGTCGTTTCTGTGTTATAATAACGCATATTTCCATAAAAGTACAATGGTTTACATAAACCCAACGTGTGATGGCACAAACCCGTGTAAGGCACTTGTTCTATTCCAAGGGATCAACATGTAAAGAGGAAAAAATGAAATGACATTAACGTCGTGATTGTGAATGACTACACATAGTATTAAAACAAAAAACAAAATTAATGCATCAGATAAATAATTTGTAATAAATTGTTAATGCACAAAAGCTATGCAGTACAAGCATAATTATAACATTAATTATAAATATTTTTTAAGCTAGTCTTGATACTTACGTAGTTTTCATGCTGGGTGTAATTATAATATTGTACATTTGTTAACCTTTATAAGTTAAACCGATAAGTGTATCTGTCTGTGATTGCTTAGCCCCTAAACAGGTAAACCGATTTGGATGCGGTTTTTGTCGTTATAAAGCATTTATTTCGGCGAAGATTCTTATTTTTCTTTAAATTAGTTCAGCCATTTACTAAGTATAGAGGGTGAAACTGAGGAAAAAAGTGGGGTATCAAATGACGGTAACTTACAATTAGACGTTTCATTTAGGATTATGTGGATGTAAGTGACTATCGCTGTATGTTATATGCATCTACAACTATAACTAGTTCCTCGTCCTCGGTGGAACAATCGACCCACGTATGGAAAGCGTCTTGACATTCGTGTCACGTTTAATATTTCTTATTTCCTTTGTCTCATTTGTCCTCGAGTCACAATGGCATCAAGCCTGTATCACAGTGTTTTTTGTTCCAATTCCACGAGGACTTTTTATTTATCCTTTAGTTGGCGTAATCGGATTTTATGACGCTGCTCTTCTTTCAATCATAAGTAATCGCCGTTATTGAGTCGCTTTCGATATAACTAAAGCACTCACACTGATGTAACCATTTTATTGAGTTTATTACGTTGTTCCTATGAAGAGATTTTGATGCAGTAACTTCCAAAAAAACTGTCCAACTAGCTCTGGCGTTTCTCACATTAATTTTGTCAAAATATCACGGATATATATTTTCATTTGTGTCACATTACATGTAAATTAGTATATATTTACTAATTTGTCATACCTAATAATGCTTGAAATAACTGTTTTTAATATCTCAAACAACCCTTAGTAATATTAGATCCTTTTAACTTGCAATGTTTGTATGTAAGTATATTTAAACTAACGTTCTAACTTATATAGCTTACTAGCATTCATTGGTATAATACTGCTTTACAAATATTAACCTCAGAAATAAACGAAAATTTGTTCAATTTATCAAAATGATTGATTTGAAACCTCTATAATTTCTCACCATTTCCTATGTAACCGTGTCTCACCAACATATATGGCAGTTAAGTTAAAGAATAAATACACGACATTACACGTGAGAATATTACAAAAGGAATTCTTTAAAATGATATTTACTCCCAAACCTACATTACGAGTATGATCAAAATATCTTCAGTGCAAAATAAGTAAACATAAACATACTCGTAAATAAGAAAAATCTAGGAAGCCATTAAGAAAGAATCATCGCGACACGTTCCGTTTCCACGTGCTAAACGAAACTTAAACACGAGCAGATAACGCGAATAATGAAATAATGAGCTGAACTTAAAAGAGCTGTAAAATTTATGTTTCGTACAGCTTAAAACAGAGCTGGCTCTCTAGATTTCCAGCGAAATTGAGTTAACGTCTCGCTTTTAGTTTAGCTTTTTTCGGACAACAACTTGGGTCCAGCTCGTGGCCGTTTGTTTGTATTTCAAGTTTTAAAGTTTATTTGCAGGTAATTCATAAGAATTTCAAGGGTTTGTTGAACATTATAGCAGTATCATTTTATACCGACAATACAAGACAAAGTGTACATTTAATGCTTCACTGCTTAATAGAGATGTTACTTGTAACACTGTTAGTTGTAATCGATAACATGTGAGCTGAAACGTGAGAACTATTATAATCGATGTAGAAGAATTGAGCTGGAACTTAAGCTGTCCTTTATGTATCAGAAATCAGCAACACTCAACACAGTTGATGTGAGCTAGATAAAGGGTAGTACTTTCACAGTTGAATCGCGAAGTGTCTTACCACTTTCAGAAAAAATAGGAGTTAATTCAGTAATTCACTACTCTCACAACGCTTGTATTGAAAGAAAACAAATACCTCCAATATCCCACTGATGACTCAAGTAACACAGTAGTCATCCTACCAGTCCGCTAGGCGTTGTGTTTGTTCCCAGCAAACATCAAATAATGAATTTGACTTATAAAGAGACTATCTTCTATTTTTTTTCTTTCGACTCAATAGAAGTCATAAAGATCAATTGACTTTTTAATATATTTAACTGTTTGTTGCAAATACATAACTTTATAACGGAACTAAACAGGGAAGCGTTTCAGAATATCTTGCAAGGGAAATCTAATAACGACCGCGACCGTATTTTATAGTAAATAGAAGCGATTGTACGCCCGTTGACCCGAATAGACGAGAAACAAAAGAAGCAGAATGTATCTAGGCAGACTTAGGTGTATTGCACACTGGGCGGATAATGAAACGAAACGCAAGGTTATAAACGCTTTCTACTCTCATAGCCTCACAGTAGGATTTTCTCCTGTGTCGTGGGTGCCATGAACACGCAAAGACGAATATACAAACACCCAGATCCAGAACAGAAACAAACTCATCATTCACATTTCTGTTTGGCCGGGGATCGAACCCGGGACCCACTGCGTGTCAGACCGGCGTGGTGACCGCTACGCCACGCGGGTGGTATGACAACGTAGTTTTATGACAACTTACAGTGTTACTAACTGTAGGAGCACTGTCGTCGGTGTCGTTATAGTTTATCCACGCTGAAGTTGCCAGAGGCATGGAATTCTAATTAAAAATGGTATAAAGGGTCATAAATCGCCTATCACATGCTCAGATTTCTGTTCGTGTATTATGATTACAACTTGAAAATTTTATCATATGCAATGGAAAAAGTCCTCTCGCTACAATGCTTCGTGAGAATGATATAGGTTTTCAGTTAACAGGTTAGGTTTAGGTTAGGTTAGTTAGCCAGCCAGACAAGGAAGCCTGCGTGAAATGCATTAGAAATGTTACTTGAAGCATTAATTTCAACACTTCTCAAGCTTTCTGCACTCGTGGTCTTATACTGGGATTCAATGTGTCGTAACATAGTGTCATATCACAAACCCGTTAAAATAAGTAATTAACACATATATTAGAATCTATGATCTATAGACATCATTAAATTTTTTGATTGGCCGGGGATCGAACCCGGCGAAAACTCTATATCTGACTTACATAATTAACCTCGCAACGTAGTTCATAATTCAATATTCAACCTGTGTACATTTGCGCTAATTTTAGTATATGTCATTTGACTTTCCCAGCCCAATATGGAATGACCCTTAGGAATAGTCGAGCAGTAGGAAGCTGATTAACGTCAGCCGGGTGTGGAGTAACTAGGAGGGTGGGGCAGCAAACAGCACGATTTATTGTTAATGGCCTTTAGCTAGACGTTAAACGCGATGAATTCCACACAAATAACATTTCACTATTATATTGTTCGCACATGAACGTTAGAGCTAGGTAAGCTTGTTTTGTTACTAATGAAAAACACGTAGACTAACTTTGCAGCTAATTAAAGAGCTAGTTTTAAGTAACGTGAGAATCGAATGGCTATATCGATCATTGACATCTTTAAATATACTCGAAAAGGGATTTTTACTAAGACTGATTAGTTTGATAACCTTTAGTTTAGGATAACTAGTTTTAAGCGAATGTGACAATCAAACGGCTTTATGGCTCATTGGCGTGTGTGAATAGACTCAAATAGGGATATTAGGGATTAGAGATACCTCAGATAGTTGATTAACACTAAGGTCTAAGTACCTAGTGTAAATAAATCTGTCGGCTTACACTTCACAAAATTGCATTACAATACTATGAGAAAATAAATCGTGGTAAAAAGATAAAATTTTCGATGGATTACCATAATATATATCAATATACAAAATTATAGAAGCCACTGTGGTTCTAACTACACCTATTTTTTCCTCGTAACAGCAGTGTTAATTATATCATGTAATATTATTCTGGTTTGAGAGAGAGTTTTCCAAGTAAGATGTTTTCCAACTACGCCCTGAAGGGTACTAACACACCTGTACTCGACCTCAGGTAGAAGTCTAACCCTATCAGGGGTTGATTTATCCACATACATGCATAGTCAGTTTCTATTTTTTTTTATAAATATGAAGTAGCAAACGAGCAAGCAGCCCACCTGATGG
>DWNE01004756.1:0-14760 GCA_018249875.1 Cecropterus toxeus
AAACATGAGGCTTGTTTGTCAAGATACGCTACACTTTTACAATCAATTAACTACTTAAATATATACGATTGCTCAGTCAGTAAAATTATATAGAGTATGTCACTCTACAAACTAAGACGATTCTAATGATCAGACGTCACAATCCATCAAGCCGTTTGGGTTCAAAACATACATACATGCGTTCGAAAAACATTACCCCATGTTTGTTTATATGTGTGTCCATTTCTTTGGTACGCGCTACAGCCCAAACGGCTTCTCGTGTGACGTATGACATATCATTAGAATCGTCTCAGTTTGCAGAGTGACATAGACTATATAATTCTTAAAAATGGCGCCAACGTAAGTAGACCATTCTGAAAATAAATTGTAATTATAATTGTATATTGTAATACTATTGTAAATGTATTGTAATTATATGTATATTGTAATACTTTCACTTAACTATTTTGACAAAACAAATTAATTATTAGTAGCTATGAACAAAAAAACTTTTAGAGGTTTTTTGTTTTAATGTTTTTAACAATGTTACTATTTTTAAGTTCTGTTGATAAGTTATCAAAAATTCAAACTCGACAACCGAGCCTTCATTTTAGAGTCGAGTTTTGACAATTTAAGTCACTTCTTTTTATATGACTTAAATACTGTGTTCATTTCATCATTATTTCAAGCCAGGTCGACACCTGTCACGTATGTTATCAATTGACAATTAGGCCATTCGTATCTTTGTTTGCTTTATGATATACCTACCTAATTATGTAAAGTTAATAATTACATGTATCTTTAGCGGCGACGTAACAAGTTTTAAAGGATCAATTCTAAGTTACTACATGGTTGATTGAAGGATCACTTATATATGAGGCGACCATCTTAGTCCTAGGGAGTAGCAATGTATCTGTGATCGACTTCAGATAGAACCTTTGTTCTATATGAAGTTACTTATGTATATATATTATAAATAGGTATAATTTATTTCTATATATATTTCATATGTAATATATGTCACACGATAACCATAAAAAATCTTATAAGCCGTGAAAATTTAGTCTTATTTATTTCATTACATAATATTGAATTCCTTCATTGGATTTGTATCGGCCAATTAAAATTAACGTCTATTGAAGATTCTTTGGAATCGTGAGATATGAAACTTGATGAAACGAAAATGCTTTTTGAGTCACTTATATAAAAGCTCTTGGTATATGTGAAATAAGATTTTTGAATATGGGCTGCGAAAAAGATGGCCGCGATTAATAAATTTAGGTTTAAAGGCGCCAAGTCAAGGCCGTAAAAACTTTTTAAATAATAGATAAAATTAGCTTTATTTTGTTTTGCGTGATGGCTTCTCGGTCTTATGACCATTTTGCCAAAAAATTAGTTTTAGTGATTCATTAATTGTTTGTTTTAGTTATTATAATATATTATAAGGTGTGACTTCTTCAGTGTGTGAATGCACACACGTTATTTTATAATGAATTTTTTTTTTATATAAATGTCACACAGGAACCATTATAAAATTTCTAATAGGTCGTGAAAATTAAGTCTTGTTTATTGCATTACATAATATTGCATTCCTTGATTGGGCGACACAAATCGGCCGATTAAGGAATGCATATTATATTTTCATCATTCAAGAAGTCAAGGGCAAAGATAACGTAACATAAAAGAAAAAAAAACGGCCATTTGCTCTATAGCTTGGCAAATTGTTCTAAATTTAAAACTTCAATAGCGTTTTATGACGTTAACATTGAAAATTATGACGTTAGCGTTAGTCGTAAAACTGATACGCGCGCCTGGCGAACTTGCAAAACATCCCTTGCGTGCGTAGAAACGTTTTTATAATCATTTATCTTATTCGATCTGTTTATTTATCTTGCAAAAAGTAGTGCTATGAAATTTCAGCTTCTCAATTAATAAATCCGAAGCGTGACCCTCGATTTCAAGTGATGTTCTGAGCTTATATTTTTATTACACAATTAAGTTTATGGCAAAGAAATAATGCCGTGAAAGAAACTTCAGAGTCGTGAGTTCTTTTTAATATTTTCAGGTTTGCCAAGTCTACCAATCTGCACTTGTCCAGCAATGTAGAGATAAAAAATAGTTAATGGGTTGACTAATTTCTAATGTATACTTAATATTTTCAGGGCTCTTATTAAAGTATAATTTTAAAAAGACTAAGTTGGCTATTAGAGGAAATTTTAAGGATAGATCTCTTTGCGGTTCGACTCTAGAACCACCACAACCAATCCTATGTAAGCACCATAGCAATGGTGGCCAAACTTCATCGTCAACCCATTATTGTCCCACTAGTGGGCACGGGTCTTCTCTCAGAATGAAAGAGTTGTAGGCCATAGTCCACCGCGCTGGCCAAGTGCGAATTGGTATACTTCACACACCTTTGAGAACTCCCTTGTTTTAGAGGACTTTTAGATGTGCAGGTTTTCTCACGATGTATTTCTTCACCGGAAAGCAGTGATAATTAAATTATAATACCCACATGATTTTAGAAAATCATTGTTTCATAATTGGTCTGGGATTCGAACCTCGGACCCTCGATTCAATCGAAGCTCAATTGACTGGTCAATTAATGATAGAACACCTGTTTTGTATGAAGTTGCTTACAGATGTCCATGGGCGGCAGCGTCCACTTACCATCAGATGGACTGCATGCTCTTTTGCTACTTCGGTCTAATAAAAAAGATCTCAAAGATAAATAAAACGAAATGAGCGAGTGCGTTATATTGTTTATACGCAATTTGTGATATAAATAATTGATATAAAAGCTTAAACCGACGCTTAATCGAGTAGTTTCCTCAAATATTATCTGAATAAAGTTATTTATTACTATTTTCCTATAAAATTAATGATTATACTTTAATTACTATTAACTGTCACATAAACTGTCGAGAAAATTGATCCACTTAGCGCACCCGGCAATGACACCAGCTAAACATCTATAATCGTGTAATTAAAATCATGAATTATTGAATACTAATAATGATTCTCTTACATTGTAAACAAGGAGATCAATGCGATCATCATTTATCAGACAAAGGTGTAATTATAGAAATATTGACAGAAATCGCAATAAAATAAAATCAGCCAAGTGCGAGTCGGACTTGTACACGAAGGGTTCCATACCATTCTATAAAAAATAAATGAAACATGTTTGTCGTATGGGAGCCGCCCTTTTATTTTAATTCTGTTTTTTTATTTTTATTTGTTGTTATGGTTGCAATAGAAATACATTATCTGTAAAAATTCAACTGTCTAGCTATCATGGTTCATGAGATAAAGCCTGATGACAGACTGATGGATAGACGAACATCGGTGTCTTAGTAATAGGGTTCCGTTTTTGCCTTTTGGATACGGAACCCTAAAAAAATATTTTTAAGAAACCCATGATATATACAATGTAATTGTAATGTATATATTATAGTTATGTCTATTAAATCACACTTGGCCGGCGAGGTAGACTATGGCCTGAAACTCTCTAAATATGAGATCCGTGCCCAGCAGTGGAACAATAATGGTTGGACAAACAATGTAATTATTGCAGTGTCTGCTTTTAAAGAATAACATACGTAGACATAAATCATAATTTCTGAAGTGAAACTTCTTGATCGATGTATCAGAGAAATTTGCCGTCAAATTTTTTTTGTTACGTATCACATTCTGTTTTGTTACGCGTCATTTTTTTCTGTTATGCACGATTATTATTATATAATTGTTACGTTGTAAACAAATTATAAGCTTCAGTATACATAGGCACAGGGCATATAGGTATTTGTAGAAACCATCATAACCTACCAAATATACGGCGAATTCTCCGACTAAAAAGTTTTATAACCTTTTTTAATTATTTATTTCAATTTTAAAATAACTCTAGAAAGCATGATAATATAAATGAGCTTGCAATATATATAAATACTGATATATAAATAAAGAAATGGCATGTGTCTATCTGTTACTCGATCACGCAAAAGCCACTGGTCCGATTTACATGAAATCTTGCATGGATATAACTTATTTACCTACCTGGTCAACTTACAGGCTTCTTTAAATTTTTTTCACTTTTTAAAGATAAGCTAGTATTTACATAATAATAAATAAATATTCCCTATAATAGGTATATTTGAGTACATTAACGTCACATCTGCAATATGTCATCATTGCATGACGTCGCTTTTGTAACGCACACTGTTTAATATACTACTTAGTAAGTACTTGTTTAAAATATTATCTACATGAGATCAGACTTACTGGTTTGGTAGCTTTTCTTATTCCTCATTTTAAGTACACTACCTGAAGTATTATGTGCCAAAATAAGGTAAATGACGGAAAAAACCAAAGGTTAGACGAATTCTAATCTTCCGCTCACGATAAGCCCGTGCAAAATGTAAATTACCTACATGTCTGTCGTGGAAGTGAGAATTATAACGGCGAAGTATCAAATCATGGTTTCCGGATAATAGATTTATTTTAACGTAGAGATTGCAAAAATATTGTTGGTTGCCGGCACCTGTGATTCATGTTATATATCCATGGACGACTACTTACCCTCAGATGGACTGCATGCTCGTTTGCAGCTTCATTGTTATATAAAAATACTTCCTCTAATGGTTCAATTAAGGACCTTAATCGGAATTACTAATAGTGTAATAAACAACATATCAATCAATTGCTTATGTATATTTACTATAATCATAATGATATATTCTGTGCTAAACTTAACTGGGATTCCCTAGCCATGATCTGCACCGTATGCTTAATGATACCAAATCATAATAAAAACTGTTTTTAGAATATAATAAAATGATATTTAAGGAGGTTATGAATTTATGATGAATCAGCAACCACACCCTTTCATCGAAACGCAAGAACTGCTTCACGCTAGAAATAGCGTAGCAGTATGCTGGTTATACCTCCTGGAGAGATGCCCCTGGTCTGATCTATTTAGGCTACGAAACGCAGCGGCAAGCAAGTGTTTTGTGACCGAATGCAGCGCAATGTTAGATGCATTTCAAATTGTACTGCCGCCAATTAATGCTTCCTCAAATTAACGGTCGCCATTTTGACAGTTGACCGAATAAACGATTGGTATGATTGGCATACGGTACGACACATACGACACAATTTAATCACGATTGTCTCCACCTAATCAACTTCATCATCTACCGAAAATTCTCTGCTCAAAATTCTGCCCCAAAAGCGAGCTTATCAATTTTAATTACTATATATTGTGGTTAACTGACAAGTTGCGAATACAAATTATGATCTGTGATTCATTTAAACAAGCTTCTGAAGACTTCTAAATCTGTACAAAAATAAAATTGTCACATCATTCTATTTCACACATGTGAGCAAAAAAAGAATTTACAAAAAAAATACATTTTGTCGTTTCACTCTTGTATCCTATTAATTGGACAAACAAAGCATTTTCTTTTCCTTCAATCCTATCTATTATTAATAAATCTTCTTTCTAGAACCTACCAAAACTAATAAAATTGCAATGAATCGATATACTATTATTTTTAGGTGGGGCAAAAACTTAAAAATGGCGCCCCTTGCATTGATTTTACCATTTTAATCATTTCAGCCATCAGATGTCCAATTATTTGTGGTCATATAAAACGTATACGTGTGAAGAGGAAGGAAGAAAGAAAGAAAGAAGGAAGGAAGTGAAATTTCTACTGACTAGGCGTCCGAATGGTCAAAGTTAAGGCAATGATGAGTTGCGCGTTCGTTTGCAAGGTTTGAATTTGCCGCCCTCTGAACTTGCCGCCCGGGGCATAGGCCTCGGCTTGCCCTCCCCTAGATCCGGGGCTGGTAGAGACGTTCCTTTAGAGTAAAAAGACTACAATTTAAAGATTCGTTACATTTTTTGAAACGGGTGTAACCGCGGGGTAGAGCTAGTATTACGTATGTTTAAATATTTGAGTATTGTTTTATTTATCACGTCACGTTCACGTTCACTTAATTATTCCACATATTCATAATTTCTATATTTTTGCACTGAATTTTATTTTTAAAACAATTGTTTATTTTTTCCAACGTACACCACACGATAGACGTGTTAAGTTTTTCCTACATCGCAAATGTATTCACTTTGTACTAAACATTTAGTACAAAAAATACTCAAAGCTAATTACAAATGTATGTACGTTGGCTTGTTAATATATGTTACAGACATGCATATTATGCAAATTATATTCCTACCGAAAGACTTTATGGTAGCAATAAAATAAATAAAAATACCTACCCACTCGTACATAAACATACGGTTTTACAAAATAAAGATATAGATTGAACGAGGTAAATCACCCAGTAATTACGGTAACAGTAAGTAAAAACTGGTAAAGTTTAATGTGATAATAATGATTGTTTTGGTTTAGTTTAGAATAGGTATACGTGTATTCGTGGTTGTGAAGTTCTTGTAGGAGACCCTTTACAATAAGAAAAAAATACAGGACGAAATACAGTATGAAATTCAATATATATATTTTTTACGAAAACATTAATTAAAGTACATTGACAAAATCATTATTTTACCCATGAGAAGTGTTTGACTTTACTGCAAGTAGACGTTTTTAAAGCAAAATATGACAATATGAAAATATGACTGTGGGAAAATATGACATCGATAGAAAAAATAACAGGAGAAATAGGTTGTCCTGTACGGAGAAATATAATGCAGTATCCGAAACAAATTGGCCCTACTACTGATCACTAGTGGTTACCCTTAAGTAGTTCTCTAGAGAGGAGAGGGGTTAGAGGTCTGCTTTAGGCTGAGGAGAATAGAGGCTGCGAAATGTTTTGAAAAAGTCGTGCCATGAACAAAGTTGAGAAACACTGGTATTGGTTTGTTACTTTATATCCTTTGTAGCGCGGTATTCATTATTATTAGCGACCTTTTGGAGCTTGGTGAGCTCCACGATGGATCTGTTTTCGTATACATTTTATGTTGGGTTCCCTAATAGAAATATGTTATGTCCTAGACCTAACTTCTTCTTAAGCGAATCATAGATAAGAAACGATGTATATCATTTATGATAAAATTACAATTCAAGAAAAATCCTGAAAAGAATGGTTTTATGATTTATTTCATATTCCATTCTTTTTTATAAAAACAAACAAGGAAAAACAGACAGACAGCCTATCAGGTTTTTTAAAATATTGTTATGACAAAATATGTACTTATTGTTAAGTAGTTGAAATACATAAAAGTACAAAAAGCAAAAATACATATATACCTTTCATTAATTTGATGTAATATAAAAGTAGTACGGTGTTCGGAGAGTTGGCTGAATGCAGCGGTAACAATGGGCGGGAAACAGCCGTCATTGCGACGCCGGCTCGTTCCATGCCGGGCCTATCTGGTTCGCAAGCGCCATGGAGCTACGAATGAATGAAACTGACGATTCATTCACATTACGTTTTTTATGCAAGTATTTTTTATTGATACAAAGACACTAACAGATTGTTTTTTTTTTTTATTTAAGCAGATTGGTACCCTGACTTCTAAATTACAAATATATACATATATAGGTAGTTTTAAGACTAGAATAAATTGATTGTATAGTAACTAATTCGTTTTTGGCCGACTTTCATTAATTTATAAATAGTTTGCGGGACGTGATCAAAGTATCTTAATTGCTCTTAGAGTCGAAAAGGGGAAATAAGCAAAGTGATTGTACCTCCATTCATGTATAAAAATATACTGAATGTATACGTTAAATATTAACAAAATAGCAGTCGTTTAAGATAACATTATCCCAATGTAAAACAATGTGGTACAAAGATATTTATTTTGGTTGTAAACTACGTAGGTGTTTTCAATATTACAAGATTTTTTTTACTGTTTTCTTGAAGGTTAGCGCACTTGCGAAATTATTATGACAGATATAATAAATAAGGCACGACTTAAGATGACATCGATATTTTATATAGAAAACCCATTTATCATACTCAATTTTCATCCGGTTTTAGATCACATTGGTATATATTTATATTTTCTACATGAATTGGGGATTACATAAGATAATAAAATGCCCCTCACGTAACTAAGCATAATAAAAAATTTCACATTGCATGGCTAAATAAAATTTTAATTTTTTGTTTTAACAAATAAAATCTATATGTTTTCCACAGCTTATAAAAATAAATAAATTTAATTATAACACTGTGATTTTAAGGAAATCCATTTTTACTAAGCTTATTAAGGATGCTAAACTGCACAGTATCTGCTAAATATATAATATACCTACGTTTTTTATGTCCGATTTTTGCAATAAAAAATCATTCATTTATTCATACTATAGACTAGACCAGACTGCACGGCAGGTAATTATGCATTAATTACTTCCTACAAATATATCGTAACTACATTTATTAAAATGTATCTAGCGTACCAGCATAAATGTAACTGGTTTAAGACTTTGTCAACGTTTATTTACCCCAACAGTCGTGATAGAGAGATAAGAATTGAGAATTTCGTTCACTCATTCATATTTTTTGCTATAAAAGATTTGTAGGCAATTTATTGATTGACTTTACAATGCAATACTACAAATAATTATCTTTTAATTACTTCCTTCAAATGTATTGACACTCATTTATGATAAATGTAATTAAGTGGTTTAATTGACTAGTGTCTTTGTCTAAAGAATTATATTAATTCCAGTATGGCGACTTCTCGTAAGTCCTCAAGTGATGGCGCTATTGCATTCTGAATCAATCGAAGTATTCTTACCACCTTGCATATATATATAAGAGTGCTGCTCCCCAGGAAGATCTGATAGGATATCCTGCTTTGCTAAAATAGTAACAATATAACTAAGTAACAATATAAATAAGTTCAAATATGTTCAAAAGTTATGTTTTACTTATTAGCACTTGTCTTTACGGAGGATAACATTGTTATGAAACCTATGTACCTGAGAAAACGTACTATTCCTAAAAGTATGAAGTTTAATAACTCATACATAGTTCTGTTACATACTATTATGATGAGAGCTGTAGCCACCTGTGAAATAAACATTCAGAACTAAATGAAATTTTACTATTTGCCTTCTAAAACTATTGTGGCATGCGGTTTACACGCGTATAATAAAAACAAATGTACATAATCTAAAAAAGTACGTACAAGAAAATGTTTAAAAAAACAAATCTATACATTTCGTTACTTATTCTTTATGAATACTTGGTCTATAATTAATGCAATTGGTTTTCTTTTTATACCGTTTTAATTGTAGTAAATAAATTACAAAGTATGGTACACATTATAATGGTGTTGTTCTTATATAACAACACTACTTGTGCCACGCGGTTATAAAATATAACATAAATTCGAATTATAATAACTCTTAATAGAGTAAATGGATTTCTATGATACAAAATCCTATGATAATAATGTCTCTGAAAATGAATTATAAATATAATTCAATAATTCAGTAGTTTCAGTTTGATGCGATTTGAAACATGGACAAAAATAAAAATTAAATTACTATTATTCTGTCATCCAAGGTATATAAATTGAAAATATGTATATGGGATATATAGGCACGCGGAATTTTCAGTTTTATAAGCTTTATGGATTATTAATATTATTATGTTAAGTATATTAGATTCACTTATATGAGAAGCAGTATAACTTACGAATAAGATCGCTACAACGAAGTCACTTCTAGTGAGGCATATTAATTTGATTGCACTATTAACTAAGCCGGTATCATGCTGTTTCAAAGGAGTCCTTGGCATTGTATCATGCCATTTATAATTAACTTAACTGACGAATAGTTGCGTGTATATTACACCCAGATTTAAGATAACTTAACGGCTTGATTACTACAAGTGTTTGTTTCAACAAAACTATTGTTATATTCCATTTGATACCATTGTCCTGACATGTTGAATAAAAGAAACTGCTACTACTATATGTACTACCGTTGAATAAAATAAACTACAATTACACATCTATAATTCAAATTTCATTTATTAAATAGTAATAATGTAACTCTTCGTAATTAGAATATCCATACATAAAGTAAAATTTAAAATGATCCGTGTGACTGTAAATTAGTAGATAGATAGAATTTCTACTTTTTCTTCTAAAATTTGTTTGCCTCTTAGTGTGTTTTTACACGATAATCTACGACAACTGAGTATAATGTGAGGTATTGTCCATACCTTGATGCATTTATTTTCATTAGAATCCATTTACTCAATTAAATTTGTTACATTTTGTAACAAAAAATGTGATAACTTTTACATTTTTTTACGTTAATGTCGACAAAACTGCGGGTCTCAGCTAGTGTATGATTATTTTTTTAATGCTAAAAAACAGGAGAAAAATTTTCATATTTTGGCTAATGCCATATATAAATATAATATTGCATTATATAATAATTATTTATTATTTAATTTTGAAATGCATTGAAGGCTATTGTGCTTCGTGCTTAGTGTGGCTAAAAGCTTATCCGATAAAGTGAATTTGGCAGTAATAGTTTCATCGCATCGATTCGAAATGTGAATTTTTACGATGGTGATAAAGCGCAAAGGTTCGGAGGGGTCCAAAACTTCTGTGGCAGATTACGAAATAGAAGATTAGAAGCGTGTGATGATGCATGCATAAGTAGATACTAGTATATAGCGTTCCAAAATTATCTTCACGGATAATAAAGCGTCTGGAATCGGCCGGCCTGAAGGCTGGCTGCTGCCAAATGCGAAGCTACATGTGTGTGTGTTTTTTCTAATCAACGGGACTTATTTTGCTAACCACATAAAAGTATTAAACGACGACGCCCTTTTAGGCGAGTTATAAATAAGGATTACAATAACTCCACGAGAAATTGTCTTTGTTTATAACTCGCCTAAAATGCCGTCACGATCTTTTTCGAGGGTGCTCATAGCAATTATAAATCTCCATGGGTTACCAATTAACTCATTTCATCATAATAAAAACGCTTAAATAAAAAATGAATATAAGGATTAACAGTCAGTTAACAATGGGTAAACGTCCTTATTAGGAAATATAGTGCACCAATTATATTAGCAAGTAACGTGTGACGTGTGGGAGTGAGTCGTTGAACCAATTCCTTAACCGACGTGTGTGACTGATATGAGGTATGTACCGTATGTACGGATTAAAATATTGTAGATCATTAGAATTCACATTTACATTGGTATTTCGGCACATTGAGTTATAGATCACTCGAACTTATTAATATTGTAGTCTATTGCCTAAACTAAAGAATTAAAATGATTTCGTGCTGAAAATGGTTGAACATTACGTCCTTTTAATATACGCGCGGTTATAATTTTCATTCATTTCGAGCTCATAATTCATTTTCATAAATTATTTTTAGCTCCGAGTCATACGAGTTATCAGTCGCCTTTCTTTAATTTATGACGTTTTTACGATGATTAAAGACATTTTTAAATATTGACGTACATTGGTAAATTTGAAGGGTTTTCTGTATCAACTGTCCTCAATTGGTACAGTCATTGGTAATTATAGTAATTTATGGTTTTATTCATTAGCTCAAATTGATTAAATATAAATTCCGTTATTTCGTGTTATTCCATGTAAATTTTTATGACTGTATTTATGGTGTACACAATTGTATTATTACATGATCTTGCAACAATTTGCCTCAAATTCATTTCAATTTAAGAAAATTAAATAAATTATCCAGACACTATACACAATTTTTAGAGAAGCTCCTTCCAGTCAGAAATGACCTCTTGATGATTCAGGAAAGAATATCAAAAACGATTGGACTCACAACATTAATTCCATACCTCATACACAAATTTTAATATAGGTAAAAATTGGTGTCAAGTTGAATTTGTAATACTGTGAGTCACTATCTTATGAGGCAACCATTTTGGTCCTCGGGAGTAGCAACGCATCTGTAATTGACTTCAGCTAGAACCTCTGTTCCGTATGAAGATTCTTACAGATGTCCATTAGCGGCAGTGGCAACTTACCATCAAGAAGACTGCATGCTGGTTCGCTACTTCAATCCTAAAAAAAGTCAGTAAACTAATAAGCACGTACAAAGTATCTACTTAATTGACGTAACTGCGCAACTTATATTGTTCGTTCAACGCGAGTAAAGTTTTTGACGTATTTAATGTATGGGAAAAAATGCGAACAAATAATAAAATGTTTCACAAATATAACGTTTAATATAAACTGACTTTTAACTCCCGTGTTTAACCACGTGTTTCCAAGCTTATACCTACAAATCTTAAGTGCTTTTTGGTACTACGTTTAATTAAACTTTTCTGAAAATCCCAATTTCAAACAACATGAAAACCTGGATCCTTTTTTATATAATAGTGCAAAAAAATAAGTAAAACAATATTGATATTTTCTTGCAATTTATAACATCGATGAAAATATTTGTATTTAATGAATTGAACATAATTTTATAACAATAAAATTAAACGCAAATATCATTTAAGAAAAAATAAACATTTATACCATAGCTCAGTTACAATTTTATTTAACCATTTGTGACTCACCCACCCACCAAGATTTAAGAACCTGGGTAAAACAGTTTTCAATGTTCACAATACTTAACTGTATCAATATAAGAAAAACTGGCCATATAAAGTAAAAAATATATACCTTTTTGTTCTAAATTTGTTTAAATATATTTATTGCTTAATTGTATACGAATAAACCAAGCTACGACCCGGTATATTATTTTAGTGACCCGGCTCTTATAATATATTTTTTAAAACATATTTTATTGGTTAACTTTATACAAATAAACTAAGCTACGACCCGGTATATTATTTTCGTGACCCGATACCGGGTCGCGACCCCTCATTTGGGAAACGCTGACTTAGGTAATTATGTCAATAGAATATTATAAAATTAAGCTTTGACACAGCGGCGTTGCATTTAAGGTACAAGCTAGCTAATTGCATGACAAATAAATGCAATTTACGTTTATTGTTGATTTATTTTCAAACTTCGTATCGAATTAAGAATCACGTAGTAATGCAAGAACAGACCAAGGATAATATTGTATTGTACTGCAGTAATTGTGCATGACTATAATTATATTGATAAGTGTATTAAATGCGGCCATGTGTAGTCTATTTTTTACGTAAGAAATTAATCGTGAAATTACGTAAGTGGCTTATTAAGTTACGATATTGGTCTTCAATCTAATACTGTCCCACTGCTGGGCACAGATCATTTTTCAGTATGATAGGAGTTGAGACCATAGATCACCGAGTTGGGAAAACATGGATTGGCAGACTCCACACATCAATACATCGCCATATAACTCTTTTAATGAATAGGACGCTAGGTATGATTAATTTCTGATAAGCCCGTAAGTAAAAAAATCAAAGGCACATCCCTATTTGAACCTAGTTATCGAAGGTAACCTATTTGAACGCCTATGTAGGAATGCCTATTTGAACTTCAAACCTCCGGTTAAGAGACTGAATTTCGAATTGTGGCCACCAATACGCCACGCGAGATGAATATTGTCGAAAACCAGCAGTTAACCTAAAAGCCGAATGAATGAAATATTGACATTGTAACAAAATAGAAAAAAATATCGAATGTACATAGAACGGTTTTATGCCTACTTAATATTTAAACGTTTTTAAGAAGTTAAAAAAATATTACACGGCCAAAAAAATAGACATGAGTAGGTCTGATAAGTATTTAAATTCACGTAAAGGTAGTTACCGTCAAGTGTCAAGTTGGTGATATATATTTGTAATTAAGTAGAAACTTACTGTCACGTTTATTTATAAGATTGAAGTAGCAGACATGAAGACTTTCAATAGTACCTATAGTAGAGAGGTTCTAGATCTAGGGGGGGCAAGCCCTGCCCCGGGCGGCAAGTTTAGAGGGCGGCAAATTCAAACCTTGCAAACGAATGCGCAACTAATAATTGATTTAACTTCGACTATTGGAACGCTTTAGTAGGAAGTGGAACTCTTGACACCAGTACGTTTTAATGACCACGAATTATAAGACATATGATAGCTGAAATGATGGTAAAAAGAATTTCAGGCAGGCAGGGGCGGCATTTTTATGTTTTTACCCCGCTTAAAAATATTGACGATCCGGGGGCTGGGTTCTACCTGAAGCTAAGGGTCTATCCATTAATCACGTGAGGCTCGGAAGGAGGGCGGAGTCCATAAAAAAGTCACGAAATATCACGAAGTGGAGGGGGTATCAGTAATGTGTATTTATTTTTTCGGCAATCGCGCGATTACTCAACCGAAAAGAGACGTTATGTTTATTATTTTTAAGTTGGTCAAAAAATATATTACATAAAATTGCACGTGATACAGGGGGAGAGGGGGGGGGGGCGGGGTAGTCTTAAACCTCACTACGTATCACCAAGGGCGATGCACCAAATGCTAAAAAAATATCACGAGATTAGTGGACGGACCCTAATGTGCATTGCCACTCCTTAATGCCTTATAAGTTAATCGCCATTTTAGTGTATCTGTATATTTACTTACACAATTTTCCCCAAATTTTTAACCGACTTCCAAAAACAAGGAGGTAAAAAACAGGTAATATAAGTCGACTAATAAACAAAAAAAAATACTATTATTTAGAAGGTTTTTAATAAACTAGTTTTTTTCTTATAAATATAAAGTAGCAAACGAGCAAGCATCCCACGTGATGGTAAGTGGTTACTGCCGCCCATGGACATTTGTAAGCAACTTCATATAGAATAGGGGTTCTATTTGAAGTCTATCACAGATGCATTG
>DWNE01004757.1:0-14759 GCA_018249875.1 Cecropterus toxeus
TATTCAACACAAAAATATTTTTTCAATTCGAACCAGTAGTTCCTGAGATTAGCGCATTCAACCAAACAAACTCTACTACTTCATAATATTAGTAAGTATTAGTAAGTATAGATATAGATTTGTTAATGTTCTATATCTTATGCTGTTGTTGTGTTAATAAATAAATAAATAACCATTGGCGGCAATTGTTATTTACCATCAGGTGAACTACATGCTCGTTTGTTACTTCTGTAATGTTTCCGTAACGTTTCTTATTGTGTAAAGTGTGTGTACGCTTCATATTGTTTCTTTAACAAATGTTTCTATCATAAAAAAAACCTAATTAAGTCACCGTTTGCGATATTGTTATTTTTGTGTAGGTGGACACATTTCATAGAGAATACGGACCAATATTTTAAGTTATACAGAGCATTTTCAGAAAGCATAAAAAATAATAAATGTTCCACTCTCGTTAATGTTCAAACAAAACTTTGTTTTTATTATTTATTATATGCTATATATACCCGAATCTAATATTTAACGGACTCCCAAACTTATTGCTGTTTCGTAGTAATTACTCCGTGAACGTAGTAGCTCTTAAACTGAGTGGGATATCGTTACTTTGCTTCAAACATCCCGTGTTTAATTTCGTCTACTTGTAATATACATTATAATATTTCAGTCAGAAATAAAATGACATTTGATTTTTAAAAGTTTAATGTTACAGATATAAATAGTATAAGTCACAGGCTTTCTACACTCATAGCTCCACAGTAGGATTTTCTCCTGTATCGTGGATGCCATGGACATACAAAGAGGAATACACAAACACCCAGACCCAGAACAGAAATCTAAACTCATCAATCACGTTTCTGGCCGGGGATCGACCCTGGAACCCACTGCGTGTCAGACCGGTATGGTGACCGCTCCGCCACACAGGTTCTATAGTATGGTATAAGTATATAGTTTCTAGACTTTACACCAGAGGGCGTTTTGTACAAGTGTATATCGCAAACAATAAACGGACAGGGGTTGTCTTGTACGGCTATGACATTGGACCCCATGCTTCCTATACATGGGGGACTGACATTTAGCAAGTGAGTGAGACATCGGAAAAAATATTGATTTTATGTAAAGTTGAAGGACCTTGATATAGAGCATTAAAAGAAAGATAAAATGAAGGAAATAATTATTTATAATGTAGAGATGTAATTTGGAATTTAATCTGAATGCAACATGAATATAAAGTAAATTGAAGAAGAAAAATAATTAAAGCATGAGACATATGTGTCTTAGTTTTTATGTAACGCTATTGAATATTTTTTATAATATATGTAGATTGTAGATAGATCTATACTAATATAATAAAACAGTAGAGTTTGGTTGAACGCGCTAATCTCAAGTACTACTGGTTTGAATTGAAAAATTATTTTTGTGTTAATTACTTTAATTAGTACATTTGTTGAGGAAGGCTATATAACATAAATTTTTGTTTGTTCTTTCTTATGTAGTTGCGGGTGAAACCGCGTGGCACAGCTAGCTAGTAATAAATAAATTATAGATTAATAATTACAAGTAACTATAGTAATTATAGATTAATAATTACAAATTTGACGTCGCGCCGAGCGGTCACCATACCAGTCTGACGCGCAGTGGGTCCCGGGTTGGATTCCCGGCCAGACAGAAATATGAATGATGAGTTTAGATTACTGTTGTGGGTCTGGGTGTTTGCGTATTCGTGTTTGTGTGTCCATGGTCCCCACGACACAGGAGAAAATCCTATTGTGGGGCTATGAGTGCAAAAAAGCGTGCTTCTTTTGAAAAAAAAAAAAACTTGTGACATTATTAAACAACTGGCTACGTAGGGCAATGTAAAACTGAAAATAACCATAAATAGGCTATCTAGGACTTTTTTCGACAGAATTATACTTTTTACAATGTACATGGGATAGATAAATATCTTGTCTTCCTGTGTTACTTGCGTGTGCTAGTTCAAATATATCGCAGACAACAAATGCCAGGGGTGGACGTGTAGCGGCGATTAAATATACAGGGTGACAATTTGTAACCATAAACCAGGATAAAGTCGATCATTGGTTTGTATCCACATATTTTTGCAAGACCTTGTTTTTCGGAATCTGATATGAGAAATCGGGTAAAGAAAAAAAAGCCGTCACGGGACGCCTGGCAGATGTACAACATCATGTTCGTAAAATATGTATAAAAGACGAGATTGCGACAGGAACTAAATATTCAGCATAATGTAAATAATGCCATCTTCAAACAGTATCAAGCACTAAGTCGAACTAACGCTGCAACCCGCTTAAATCTGTTCGATAGCTAATAGTTCCGAAAATGGTTACAGATGATGCGCAACAGATGGCGCTAAAATAAATAAATGCAAGCATCGACAAGCCAACAATCAGGTTTACATGCGCTTACTTTTCGTTTCACATCAAAAATGATAATTATATAGATAGGTATCACTTTACAATCAATTAAAAATTAAATTTGTTTGTTGTAAATTTGAATGAAATTGTACAATTTGAATCGTGTATTACATAATTTCGTTAGTATTCATAGCACTCACAAACTAGGTTCTGAGAATTCTGGACACATGGTACTCCTAATCAAATGAGACCCTATCTATAGGTTCTATAGAGGGGACCGCTGTCACTTACCGACCGAGTTCGGAATTGATAAAAATTATGGCTTTCAACAATATAAGCACATTGAGCTGCCATTTGCAGGGATTAGTTAAGGAGTATAAATACTATTAGTGTACTAGTTGAATAGACAATCAACAATGTGAAATAGGTATATGTAGTAGTTAGAAGACAGTAGTATCACTACGTTCTTTCCTTGATGTTTATGTGCGGCCACCCATATCAGGAATTAAATCCAGGAGACTGGTAGTAGCGTCTGCTCGTGAACTAATTCTTTTGCAATAAAAAAAATTGCATATCTAAGCTCAGTTACTAAAAAACTTATTTTTAGAGAGCATTTTGCTAATATGTTGGTGTAAAAAGTATGAAATTGATCACGACTCATATCTTTTTCTTGTTGATTTTAAGTTTGGAAGTCTTTGAGAACATCAGTGAAATTGTAGAGGAACATCATCATACAAGCCCGTACAAAATAATTAAGTGATTAGTTATTGCTCGTTGGCATAAGTTTAGTAAACTTATTATGATATTATTATACCTTATTTTAGAAATCACTAAAATGTGTGTTATTAATTATTTTTTGCTTTCTACCTCGGGAGGTCCCTCAGTGATCGAGCAGGTGGAACGTATGGTTGGTACTTTTAAAGTATTTTCATAAAGCATATTCGAGCATAAAGAAAGTTAGCTTGGTTCAAATTCTATTGAAAATTCGCTTGGGTGTATCAAAATGTTAAGGTACATTTTCATTTAGCGTACCTCCTTTTGACATATATTTTGATATTACTGGGTATGCTAACAATGAAAATTTAGTTCGAATTGCAGTTTATATTTCTTTTGAAGTGTACCTTAAATAAATTTTAGGATTAACAAATGTACCAAGTAATATACTAAATGGCTTAATGAATAGTGGTAGAACACAAAAGATTGTTTTAGCCGCTCGATGCACAAGTCACATCATCGGTCTGAGTGGAGTCAACTAGGGAAGGCATAGACTTTTCTCCCTAAGGTTTTAAATCCAGTCGGACTCTAAGAAGAAAAGCCTCCTGAAATTATAGACCTTTCCGAAAAATTATGAATGTTAATGAACGATTACTCCAAGGTTTACATGCAATGCAAATTGCTATTCCTGTTTTTTTTAATATTTATGCCCGGTGACGTATGATGGTTCGGGATTAAAGTTTACTAAATATATTTGAAAACGAGAAAAAAAAACAAAAGAAAAGCCTCTAAGATTTTATACTAAAGGCTAAATAACCACAATATGGGTTATTTATTTTATGACAACACGAGTTTTTTCTTTGTTGAACTTTTTCCTTGGATGTGATGCCTTGCCGTGAAATAATGAGTCCTGGAACGAGGTTAGATACGAAATTGTAAGAAAGCTGTTTCACTGGAAATATGTGAAGTATTGCGGGATTTTGTTCCACAAGACAAGAGAGACGATTAGATTTCACGAAACCTAAAATAATTAATATACCCGAACTACATTGGTACTTCCATTGTGTTTGCCGGCTCTCCTTTATACGAGGCGACCATCTCAGTCCTCGGGAGTAGCAACGCATCTGTGATTGAGTTCATATAGAACCCCTGTTCTATATGAAGTTGCTTACATACATATATCAATGTGCGGCAGTGCCCATTACCATCAGCAGGGCCGTCTTAGACTATGTCAGGGCCCTTGGGCACACTAGAATTTGGGGCCCTTTTAGAAAGAAAATAAATCAAATTATACATTTTTATGGGGCCCACTGAGGATGGGGGCCCTGTGCACTGGCCCCCTGTGCCCTTATGGTAAAGACGGTATTGACCATCAGGCAGACTGCATGCTCGTTTTCTAATACAATAAAAAATCAAATCAGCAAATATTATTAATAGTGCCACTACTAAATCGGTGATTAGTTTAATCATGACAATTGTTTATATTCAGTGACAAAATCATTTATGACTCTCCTTTCCGACGTTCTTTGTCAGACAAGTCAGCAAAGCGGGTTAAATAAAGGGGTGTCAAGGGCCCGCCCTACCCCCTCGCCAAAATGAATAACAAAAATCAAAGGCGAATACTACTTCACAATTCGGAGGCGTTATTTTTATAAATGCTCGCTGTAATTTACACTTTGTGTAATTAAAAATATGGGGCTCTTTGTTAAGTTTTTGGTAATGTTGACTTATGCAATTAAAATTCACTTGTGTTGCGGTTTGACGATGTTACATATCGCTGCTTTAATAACCGCAATTCAAAATTCCCTAGGTACACATCCAAATATAATTTTCACATATAAATATAATAATACAATAATATAATTGTAAAGAGTACAGGAACTATACCGTGGTTAATGGCCCTTTAAATATATTTTTATTATTGTACCTTAATTGATGAAAAGAGGTAAAAAACAAAAGCATTGTGACTGTACCTGACTCACTTGTCAAGTTTGCGTTTTTGAGTTGTGTTATTATTTAATCCATGCAAAAATATGATTCTGTTATATCTTCGATATATACTAATAAAATGCTAAATATTTTTATTGTTACTAGCTAGTGTGTTCTATAAATCTGCTAATGTGAATTATTTGCGTTATTAACAGTAGGTCTGTTTTTACCGACTGTGTTAGACGTAAGGATGAATTAATGAAGAGATGTATGCCTTCTTTCTAGTCAATTTTATGGACACATGTTACTATTTGTTTTTATATTTCTTCATGCTTTTTCAATTATTTATTTCAAACAATTTATTTATTAATTTGCAATAGGTACAACTAGGTAAATAAACCAAAAACTATTTTTTTAAATGACCACTTTCCAAGTGTTGGTATACACATTTCATGAGCATCAACAATATAATATAAATGTACTCAATTTTTATGGCTTAAGGGTTTTAACAAAGTTCATTAGAACGAAAATAATTTAACAAACTTACCTTTAAGTTTACGATACTGAAAGGCAAATTATAATCTCGTCCAACAGATCTTAGTATTCAATTTAACAACAAATTTCCGAACAAATAGTTCTCGCTGATACATTTTTAATTGAATTACGTACAATCTCAATTTCTAAACGAAATCATTTAAGTAAACAACCCTATTCTGTAAATTCTCATTCGATATTCGAAAAGGGGCCAGAGACATAATTAATCGAGCAAGTTCTGTCACTGTGAGACTCGCCCCTCCACTGCCATGGGCCGGGGGGCAACGAAATCGAGAAATGTGTCCCTAATTTTAGCTAAATTACATTAACGGTACCTCTAAAAACCGCTTTATTCTCAGCGCTACACGTTTCATTTTCAATAATCGTTGTAATAGTAGGTGAAGGGTAGTTTTTCAAATATGTAATTGTATGGGATTGCGGTCATTAACTACCGACAATCAAATTAAGAGTTCCGATTTGTGAGTTTGCCGCTTTTTAGAATCGGTAATATCGATTATCTTTTGAGTGTAAAAACGTTATAATCGGCTTAAGTACCTGATGGGTTGATGATTAGTATAATAATTAATCTGATGTGTATATAAAACATTTAATTAACACAGACAAAGATAAAAGATAAGTAGGTACTTACTTAAGACAACTTCTGTCTTACACACGAAGCTAACATCTTTCTTACACATAATTAAAAAAGTTTGTTTATTTACAACATTTAATTATAAAGACTATTAAACTGATTCTATGATAATAACAGTATTTTACCGATAAAAATATAAAAAACGATATTGCTTCTAACGAAGGTTTAGTTAAACACTGTCCTTATATTCTAAATGAACCGTAAGGATCTTAGGGTTATATGTGTAGCAAAAAAACGTCTGAACGAGTTTGCAGTTTAAACAGTGTCAATTCCACTTAGTAATAGAACGTAATCTAATTACGTAGGTATGTATTCCTTGTAAATTCTTGGCATACGCAGCTCGTTCGAGTCCACTCGGCCGTGCAATGTCAGTTCATTTGTTTCCATACTACCCAATAGATGGCGCTGGTTGGCGTTACGTGCTCTATTCCACGTAATTTCCCTATCTCGTAATCTCTCTGTTTTACGTTCCCGAGGAAAATAAACTGACGGATATATAAACTGCATCAAATGTTTGACTTTTAAGCTGGGTTAATGGACAAAATATGGAGTTAAAGATGACTTCAATTATGTAACAGTCAGAATTTTTTAAACATTTTATTAGTATGTCGTAGTCAAAATAAATCTGTGTCCACAAAAGTGAAAGGATACTCACTTTAAGTAATTGTCGCTCGAGACTAAACTATTAAGGCTAAACTCATGAAATTTGGTCTATAAGTTAAATTAATGTAGAAACTACTTAATGTAGAAATGACTTTTTGACATTCCATTAGACGTACATAATTGGGTCAAAAGTTATATATTTGTATATCGCACGTACGAATTAGCGAGAAATAGCTAGTTTAAAATTAATCAAAAACACTTTGAAACAGTTTAATTAATTAGTCAACTAGATTTGCGTTAAACATAATTTCAATTAACAAACGAACAGGAGAAATTTTAAGAAATCGACAATGGTTTTAGTAAACGCCTCAAAAGATACAATACTTCGTATCTTTTAAGGTTTTACAGTTCGTTCATCGTCGATATCTTTACGAAACTTGTTAAGCGACCTATTTTACGTCCTTGATATGCTGTCGAAGCAATAAATTTTGAACGAAGCACCAACGGAACAGATAAAAAATGAATTTGCTCTCTCAATCTTTTAGAATAACGGTTCTTTAGTGTCCTTATTACTGAATGTGTACGAGTTTATTATCAATAAATTATAATGTTGAAATGTACTGTTACTGTTTCTTAAAAATCGCTTAATTTAGGTAGGTCAGTCAATTTCTATGTACTAATAATATAAAGCTGACGATTTTGTTTATTTGGTTGAACGGGCTAAACTCAAGAACTACTAGTTCAAATTGAAAAAAAAAATGTGTTGAATAGTCCATTTATTGAGGCTATAGGCTACATACATAACGTTTGTTTGTTTTTTTTATGCTGTCGCGGGTGAAACCGCATGGGCCGCTAGTTTCTTACTCCCGCCCAAGGACTTCTGTAATCAACCCTAGATAAGTCGTACCTGAGGTTGGCCACAGATGTGTTGCTAACCTTATATCCTAAATTGGAACTCGGACGAGTATGTGTTATTTACCACACCCTTTAAAACAGAATATAGCATAGTTTAAAACTGCTATTATTAGGCAGAGATTGGTGTAGCGGTGGTCCGAAGTAGAACCACAAAGGGCTTTATTAAATATGTACTTAACTATCGCAACTGGAAGGAAAACACTTCTAGGATAGACAAAAGCTTTTTTTTTAGACTGAAATGTCAAACGAGCATGCCGTCCACCTGATGGTAAGTGGTTACTAGCACCCATGGACATCTTTAAGCAACTTCATATAGAACAGGACTTCTATCTGAAGTCGATCACAGATGCGTTGCTGCTCCCGAGGACTAAGATGGTCGCCGCATAAGTGAGCCGGCAACCACACCTTTCCACCGAAACGCAAGAACTGCTAGAAATAGGTGGGGCGGTGGTACTTTCCCGGTCGAACTACACCGGTTCTACCAGCTGGTAAATTAAAAGGTTAAATATATGTTACTTATTTTAAAAAATGATATTTATTTATTTCCTTTGCGTAAAAAAATATAATTTTAAGTCGCCTTATCGCTGCAATATAATGTAGATATGATATCGATATCGACATTTACAGAATCAGAGCCGAAATCGATATTTTATTGTTATACAGACTTCACTATCCGCAATATGTAAATAGCTGTCTGATTCTTTCGTTTCGGTATCTGGGATTATCTGGGATTTCAATTCATTCGGTTATTTTTTTTGTATTTTATAATGATTCGTTAAAATTTTGATGGATGCAGCTTAAACTATGTGATATGGAGTATATTATTTTGATCAGGAAACATTATAAGAAATGGCTAATTTAAATACGCTATTTAAAATTTTATTATCAATCTTCTTTTATCCACCAACCTTTATAAAAACACAAATCATCGCAACCTAAACCGCTCCGCACCCACTGACCTAGGGAGTGACAAAATTTTCTAGCGCCTATAAGAAAACGTTTTTATTAACTTTGAGAAACATTGATTTAAAACATCATCATCGACTCGTCTATTGTTGGCATCGACATAATAAGACAATTTAGTTTGTTTATACCACAGTTTCATACTCATACAAACGGAGACTCTGTATAAGTATGAAACCTGTGACATTATTGCACTTAAATGTGTGACGTCACACTTGATAATCCAAATTTTTGCATCTTATTATTACCGTATTTCCGCTTCGCAATTACGGTAATAAAAAGTTAATTATTTTCTTTTAAAAAGTATTATTACCTTACTAAATGACTTCCTAAACGGTCCTTGGGTCACCTTACCTTAACCTTAGGTCACCAGTGAGGCTAAAATACCTACCACTAGACTGAGAATATTTTTAACAACCAATTATCTTTTAAATATTCCATATCGCATTATGATCATAAAAACACGCTCGGCCGATACATTTTTCTGCTATCACTTGTGTGATAAGATAACATAGAGTCAACGCTCTAAGTTAAATAAACTATGATAAAGCCCTATGGCAAATGTCCAACATATTCGCTTAGGACCGATATCCCCAAAGTTTTGGCTTATCCTGGATCAAATGTCAAATTTTATATAGGCCTATTACGAACATAGGTCTATATTATATTTTGCTTTAACGCTAACGAATTCTAAGTAATGAGTTATAGAGAATAATATTCTGAAATTCGTTTTTAATTCTACGATAATGACTCAATCGATACAAATCACGACTTTAATCACAAATGTAGTGTCTAAATCTTGATTTACATGATTTCCTTTTCCAATTATTCCTCTTATATGTACAGGGAAATAATTGGGTACGAAATGTAAGCGCAATAATCGATGTTATAGAAATGTCTATGCAATTGTTGATATGCGCATAATTGAATGCTAACATGAACAGTAATGTGAATTTCTTTAGATAGAAATTGTATTAGATTTACAACAATAGTTACTGGGAAAAACAACTAGCATTAATTTTCGATCATCAGTGTCCCACTTTAGGAACCGCTGGCCTGTAACATAACACTGAATAACAAATATGACGCGAGACAGATATTTGGTTGACCGCTTCCACAGTTGCCAATCTTGTATCGCCCTTAATTAATATAATTAGACCTCGTAAAATATTTTGCGTGTTATAATACATATTGTCTTTTTGTTTCAGGTATGTATCTACTATGTAAAATGTCTATGGATGGTGCCACGGTTGGTATTTATTGTTTTAAAACAGAAACATATAAAGGTGTTGACTTATCTTAATAAGGCTTATCGCAAGTAACTGATATATTTAGCGAAAAGTAGAACTATCGAACCGAACTAATGTGAACCCGCCCTTAATGCTCCTTACTATAAATCAGCGATAAATAAATATATATTTCAGAACTATTACAGTTGATAACTAAGATATTTATTGATTTTGATAATTATTTTTTAGCGTAGATGCTATAATAAAGCAATTAAAAATACCAGTTAGTAGAATAACATCTAAATTGTCGGCTATTATGTAAATTTAATACAAACACCAGACAATGCGCTAAACATAAATTTTACTTTTACATTCATAAAAAAATGTCTCCATTAACGGACACGACAATATGTCAAAAATTAAAATATAAATAATATTTTATAAACGATTTTTTCTGCTATAAGTGGTTCCAGAACAGTTAATACACACATATACATTACAGTATTTACACGCCAAGACACGCCTGACACGAAAACATCAAGTAAAAAATCAAGTCATTTTTTATCTGTCGTTTTTACCGCCACGTATCTAGAAATTCATAATCTGTGGTTAAAAACGCTGTATGAACGAGGTCGCAGTTTTACTTTTTTTAGAGAGAAACAGCCAATACGCACCTCTCTTTCGCTCCGCACTCGGTTAATGACTTTCACTACATTTAATTATTTCTTACCTACTAACTAAAATATGTGTTTATTATAAAAATCACATTATTTGTAGGTGAAAGTTATCGGTATGGAACCATTGACGTTTAACAAAAACGTTCCTGATAAAATTTATTGAAAAATAGTTAAAAGTTAATTGTTATTTATGGATTAATTTTTCATTTTATTTACTACGAAAATTAGAAATTCTATATGTTACATTCGAACTTAACACGTTTTATTTCATACTGATAGTGTAAGATAAAATACTAGATAACGCTTTAAAGAGATGACATAACACTATTTTATCCGTATATTTTTATATTGGTTGCTTCACACTATCGTAGAATAAATAGCAATATTGTTATATAACCAATATCGGTCAAATATCAGCTATACGTATAAATATATTTATTGTACCACAGTATAAATTACAAAGTCACATTGGAGCAAACTTTTAGTCTGATGTAATATTCTACCAATCAACCCTTGGTGGCTGTCAAATTTGCGGCAGGTGTTAATTTTAAAAATAAATAATAGATATCCTTTATTGAATCCCTATTTCCCTTGGTTACGGCATCATGCTCAACGGCTCAATTTCGAAAAAAAAAAGTTGAGCGAAAAAATAAAAAAATGACTATCAGTCTTACCTATTCGAATTGAAAATTCATAGTTAACACTGGACAATGCCTGCCATATTAGCTATTAGTATAAATATATTGTGCCTTGAGATGCATTACACCACTACATAAAAATGTGTGTGTGTGTGCGATTCACATACGGCAGAAGTGAAACTTCTGAATAGTAGCCTACGAGAGATTAAGATGGAACTGAGTAGGTATTAGGACAAAAATATTAAATATAGGGTATATTATTTTTTATGAAAAAAATATTTTATATTTTAATCTAAACTATTATGTTACGTATATATATTGTGTAATGTAATATCTCATTCTCTCGTCAACTTAAAGCAACGCATATATGCTTGTTACTTCACCGCTACGCATTTGTTTCGTCGAGTTGTAAATCAGAATAAATATACAGAAGTTCAACTTCAGAAGTTCATAGCTGAGTTTAACCAATAAGTGCAAAGTATCCTTAAGCGAATTCTTGGTTGCATTGTGCACTGAGTCATTACACTGTAGATATAGCCGTGTAACGGTCTCGCGTAGGGTTGCCAACCGTACTATCAGATATAGTATTGTACTATATGTAGGGTCTGCGTACTATATGCTATTGTGGCAACCTCATTTTATATACTTTATATTTCTTTAAAAACTATTTGGAATATATACTAATTTAGAATGTTTAGTTTTTAACAATAAAAAGAAAAATTATTGTTATATTGTATTTTACTCATAAGAAGGAAATGTTTTATTTTCATTATTAGTTTCTTGTAAATGCTTTTATTATTTGTTTATAGTAAATAAAGTAGGTGTGAAAACAGATAATATACCCTTTTTCTACCCTTTACTATTGAACTAACAACGCAAAAAATCTGTATTTTTGACACCAAAATCTAACTAATAAATACTTCAGTTCGAAATCCAGTTTACGAACGCCTCTTTAAATCAAACATGTCAATTCATCCAATATAAGAAGTATAGATTTATTGAAATAATTATGTTTTTGTCTACATGTTATGATTTGTCCATAAAATACTACATAATCTATATGTGTACTATGTTTTTATAGCTTATTTTGAAAAATACTATGTATACTTGACAAAACGTGACGAAGATCCGCGTGCAGAGCGGTCATTATACCGGTCTAACGCACAGGGGGTCCCGGGTTCGAGTCCCGGCCAGACAGAAATATGAATGATGAATTTGGATTTCTGTTCTGGGTCTGGGTGTTTGTGTATTCGTCTTTGTGTGTCCATGGTACCCACGACACAGGTGAAAATCCTAGTGTGGGGTTGTGAGTGTAGAAAGAAAGATTGATAGATAGAAAAAACATTTATTTCATAGCTTAAGACACAACACAAAATATATACATACACTGGTACACAGAGATTTAACAAATTACTTACACTAAACTGAAGGAGATACAGCGTCCCCGCTAGACACGAATAAATAATAATAATAACACAAGTAAAATAATAATAATTACTATAAATCTAATTTCTAATTAAAAGTGCTGCAGCAAATCTATGAAATAGGTACCGGAGCTCAGTAAAAGCTGAGATTAAACCCCAGCACTGATTTTCAGTCCAGACCATTTCCGAACGCAACTCGCAAAGCGTGTTTTTTGTTGGTAACCCTAGTCCCGCACGCGGCCTGCTCGACTCACCCGTGAAGGTAACTGTTCACACGCTCGCCGAAACCACTTATAGGTGTCGTATTAGGTAAATTCGATAAGTACCTGTATTATTGGAGGATATTTAGGTTTAAAGAATAAATTAAGAATAGATTGTCTTAAGAAATTAGAAAATGTCACTGACAAGACAACTTAGGCTTGTTTATGAATTAGATTACAGTGAGCACGCTCCTGCACTTATAATATGCCGTACGTAATATTCACTATATTTAAATACAGGGTGTCCTAGAAGTCGCGCACCCCATTGTAGATCCCTACATATGAATGTGAGTAAGTCGAATTCATTAAATCTTGTGCCTGTTATTAAAAAAATATCCTTACTCACATTCATACGTGCATTGTTACCGATACACTCACACTAGTACACGATCTCACACATTCACCTAGCATCACGTACGTCCGCCGTCCACGGCCGTCCGTCCCCACTCTCTGTCTACTGCTCGAGAAGCCGGCAGTAGCTCTGGCGTCTCACTCTCGCGTCTCTTACCGCCTTCTCACTCACTTTTTATTCTTCTGTCGCGCGCTCCTGATTGGTCACTTTCATTAATTAATAATTAATTACCTATGCGTCTGATTAAAAAATGGCTCAGGACTTTTCGTCTTAGAATATTTTTCTCTTTCGATCCCTACAATGGGGTGCGCGACTTCTAGGACACCCTGTATAACGGGTACTCATGATGCCCGGTTTTAATTTATATACAGCCGTTATTTCGACCTTTTTGTATGGATTGGTGTTTTGGCTTTCGCCGTGACCACGATCCATGTAACTGGATCGAAATATCGGCAGCGGTGTTTTTCAATCTTTAAAATAACACTACCCTCTTTAGAATCAAAATAATGTTTCGCGTAACATAAAGAGTACCATTTTGTTAGTTCTGTATTTTTTTAATTTTGATTTTTTTACTGAAGGACCTAGTTCTCTCGACCCCCCTTGCGATCATCGTACCGTGGCATCGCGACCCACCAGGGGGTCGCGGCTCTCAGGTTTAAAAACACTGATCGGTAGTAAAGAAATATTTTACGGATATGCACATGACCTGTTACACGTTAAAATTTAACAATTCTTAACGCATATGACTCGTTACAAATAATAGTATCAGATAATTTTACTACTAATGTAGCTACAATTATAACATATATGCCTTTGTTTCTTACCGGAGAAGGCGTCATTTACGACTATGCTAATCACATAAGGTGATTCGGAACGAACTTGAATTTTGAAACGTAAATGTGTGACTGAATTTATCACGGTAATATTGCATGGTGAGTATTAAAGGCCTAATAACCCTTGATAGGTCTTTTATACTCATCGTGCGATGTTATAACTATCTTAGTCGTATATCGAAAAAATAACAATTTAAGTTATATACATGAATAAAATAATTTTAAACTTAGTTTAATCGATTATATACAATCTTTTTCGCTTAAAACACAATATTTTCCAAAATAAGATACCAGTAGACCAAGAATTTAAACGAAATGTATTTTTATAAGATTTTGAGTTTTGTGTAATATCGCATTTTTTGAGATACAAGAAAATTGCTTTCCAACGTTGATATAAAGAATAAAATATTCTGTTTTTATTGATATATTTTTTACATTTCAAAATACAAGTTCTCGCCGCGACATGCCTTTATTTTTATTACTCTGAGGTATGGGTGTTGTGTAAGTGCTTAGGGTTCGGAAATTTGTAAGGACCGTACGTGATTCGACCGTGTCACTACCCCCATCTATTATAAAAGTATTTTATCTAGTTTTTTTATACTTAAACCTAACGATAAGGCATACGGGCTACCTGATGGAAAGTAGTCACCGTCGCCTATGGACATTT
>DWNE01004758.1:0-14759 GCA_018249875.1 Cecropterus toxeus
ATTAAAATGGGACCCACCTGTAAGAAACACCTTTCAAAAAAAAAAAAAATGTCAAAATCGGTTCACTCTAACCATCCATTTCGATGTATCAAACAAAAAAAAAAAAAAAAAAATACAGACGAATTGAGTACCTCCTCCTTTTGGAAGTCGGTTAAAAACCGGCCAAATGCGAGTCGGGCTCCCGCACAAAGGGTTCCGTCTCATCTATAAAAAACGGCAAAAACATGTTTTAATGTACGGGATCCTCTTAAATATTTCTTTTATTTTAATCTCATTATTTATTTTTAATGTATAATATATAAGTGAATATTTCAAACGTTAATATCGACCAAAAAAAAATCATTTTCGTTGCTTGGGAGCCCCCTTAAATATTTATTTTACTCTATTTTTAGTATTTGTTGTTATAGCGGCAACAGAGATACGTCATCTGTAAAAAATTCACCTGCTATAAAGATACATACAGCCTGGCGAAGGACAGAAGGAGACTTAGTGATAGGGTCTCGTTTTAATACCCTTTGGGTAAGGAAACCTACAGAGAACCGGTTATAGAATATGTTTTAATGTGTCGATGGATAGTGAAAGGTTGACAGCAACAATAATAAACACACATATATTATACGGAAACGATTTAACGGAGAGTCATAATGAATTAAAAAATATTCAAAACTGGCTGTGCCACGCAGTTCCACCCGCGTTTATTAGAGAACATAGCGTGATGTTATATAGCCTAAAGCCTTCCACGATAAATTTAGTATTCAACACAAAAATATTTTTTCAATTCCAACCAGTAGTTCCTGAGATTAGTGCGTTCAACCAAACAAACTCTACTGTTTTATAATATTAGTATAGATAGTATAGATAACTAATCAGTGCCCTTAGTACGAATCTTACGTTTCATCAAAACTATCGTTGTTTTCGTTTCGGCACGTACAAAAAAGTCGTATATAATTGTACATAAAAACTTAATAATAGAAGTAATGTTATAAACAAATAATAACTGAAATACTCCACCGCAGACATGTTATCAGTTCCATTGCGTGTATTATTAAAGTTTATCTTAATAAAAATATTTACCTTTATTCACTTCTGTTTACAAAAGATACGTACTACGGCCCTTTGACTGTTATATAAAAGACCTTCGCTGCTACGATACAAACATCTAATGAAAAAGAAACCTTGTCAATATTAGACTAATACAGAAATAACTAAGGCCACGTCCAGAAGAGGCGTGCAAACACACTTAGAAGTGGTTTATGAATTATATTTAACAATGTCCTCATTTATTTTTACTTTTTATTTATGTGAAAATGTATAGGCGCAGGTATACCTATTTTTAGCGGGACGATGCTTTCCTTTATATATTTTAGCGCCATCTGTTAAACATTTTCAGAACGAAACGAACAAAACTAAGCGGGCTGCGGTGTTAGTTCGACTTAGTGCGAGGTACCTACTGTTTGTAGGTGGCGTTATTTTCATTATGCTATATATTAAGTTTCTGTCCCAATCTTGTCTTTTATGCATATTACTTGCACGAACACGATGTTTCAAATCTGTCAGTCACAGAAAATAGCAATCATTGCTATTTTTTTGTATATCTAAGAAGTACGAAACGAGCGTGTAGTCCACCTGATAGTAAGTACTGTTAATTAACTCCAAAATAAGATCAGACTGTTAACTAATGTCAACCACGGAGGCGTACCTTCCGCGAGGACTTATTTGGAACGCCTAACACGCCTATTACTAAGCAGAGAAACGTATGGCGGTGGTGCTGCCGGAATCGAACTAGAAGATTTTACCATCTCTAATAATTCTGTAAATATATATTGTAATAAATGATATTAAACCCGAAATTACTAAACAAAGAGCTAAAAATAATTATGAAATAAAATAAATTTCATATCCAATAAGTAATGTGACGTTCTTTCCAGTCAACAATACTACAAAATTACTAAATACTTCGTCTGAACAGAGCCTTCGAAATCTTGGGCCGACTTTATGAACCAAAACATATTGGATTTTTTTGCCGTAATTTGGCGGATACATTTTTTTATGTCGTAGAATTTTCAAGTAACAAGTTATGTTGATTATCAACATGACGTACTATAAATTGACGTACGGTTGTAAAAATTTACAATAACACAAATACGAAGGAAAAAACAAAGTTGTTGTTTTAGAAAAAAATCTATAGTTAAAATTTTATATCATATTTTTTTGCCAGACTGCGTCAGAAGGAATGTAATATTTTACGAGCATTTGCATGTATTATATGTATGGCCATTTGTTTGAATCACTCATCAGGACAGCTTCACGGATTTTGAGAATGAGGTTTCATTGGATATTATCTTATTGACAAATGATAAAATTTAAATGGTGCCATATTTATGAAACTACTTTACTAAGATTCCAAAATATAGGTAGACATCAAATGAAATCTAGTAAATAAGAGTACAGAAATGTGTATTATATTACTTTTATGTTACCATTTTGTTGAAAACTCTTAAAACCATTAAAATTAATATATTATTATAAAAACAATTCAATCGTTTCCAAGCGGTCGGGTCTTTGTTTCAATATTTTGTTCAATGTTACATGTTTCACAATTATTAATCACTAATATATTTATGTTATACTAGCTTCTGCCAGCGGCTTCGCTCGCGTTAAAAAGTATTAAAATTGATAAAGTTTCATACAAATTTTCATCCCCTATTTTATCCCCTTGAAGGTAGAATTGATCAAAATCATTTCTTAGCGGATGCCCACGTCATAACATCTACCTGCATGCCAAATTTCTGCTCGATCCGTCCAGTGGTTTGGGCTGTGCGTTGATAGATCACTATGTCAGTCAGTCAATCACCTTTGAGTTCTATATATTTAGATTTACAATAGATTTGTGGTCAGCTTAGCATGACTGATAATAAACAAAAAAATATGCTTCAAAGTAAGAAAAACATTAGCGCATGGAAACTACAGCCATATTTAAACCAACTGGGGATTTCGTTGTCATTGTGTCAATGTGGACACGACGGAGGTCAGTAAAATGGCCGTTAGGTATGACTCATATTCAATGTACGAAACAAACATACTTCATTTCCATAATAATGTATCCTATGGCACGTGCTAAGTGCTTTTGTAATTATACTTCTATATAGAATAGTACTGGGGGCAGATATAGCTTTACTGAGGTTCGAATCCCAGGCACGCCATGATTTTTCTAAAATAATGTGCGTGTTAGAAGTTAATTATCACTGCTTTACGGTGAAGGCAAACATCCTGAAACCTGCACGCCTGAGAGTTCCCTGAAACAAAGAGTTCTCAAATATGAGTGAAATCTACCAATTCGCACTTAGCCACCGGACTATGGCCTGAAACTCTCGTTCTGAGAGAAGACCCGTACCCAGGAGTAGGACAATAATGGGTTGGGTTGATATTATATATTGCTTATTTTTGCACCTCCGCCCGCATCGGTGTCTTTTACCACGGTAATGAGCTTCCCATGTGTTAATCGTCACACAAAAATTATTTGAGTGTCAAATTTCAGCGTAACCAAGCAGTACTTTTAACGTGAAAGAGTACCCACCATCGTATCTTGCCAAATATGCCCCATATTTAGTCAACATACTGGAGCTAGCTTCATAGTGCCCAGGTAAAAAACAAGATGGTTAAAAAAATGCAAAGTATTACCAAGAAAAAAGACAAACATGGCTGAGTTTCTTGTCAATATTGTAAATGACAATTTATGCCCCTTGTAGGCTTATACAAAATAAAGACATTTTATTTTATAACAAATATACCTACATACAACCTCACAAACTTATGCCTTTATATTATTAAAAGATAAAAGAAAAATCTAAAACCGGCAACATATGTCGCGGCGGAATTGACGTAATCAAGGTTTGATACTAGTCTATACACGTAACAAGAATGTAAGTTCAGCATATGCGTACATTTAGTACATAGGCGACCCGCGTGGCGGAACGGTCACCACGCCGGTCTGACACGCAGTGGACCCGGGACGGGTTCGATCCCCGGCCATACAGAAATGTGAATGATAAGTTTTCATTCCTGTTCTGGGGTTTGTGTATTCGTCTTTGTGTGTCCATGGCACTCACGACGCAGGAGAAAATCCTACTGTGTGGCTATGAGTGTGGAAAGCGTTTATGTTTATGTTACGTATGTTATTACAAAAATCTGAGTTTGGAAATTATAATGTTTCGTAATAATAGAATTCATATTATATTTGTTTTGTTTGAAATTACAGCCAACCAAGACTATTAAACTTTTAACATAACATAACATAACAGAGATCTAAGGACACTCTTAGTTACAAATCATTAGATAGAGTATTATAAGTAACAATTTTAATTATTAGACACTATATAAGTAGTGGTAGTAATGTATGGTAGCACAGATAAAACCTAAGTGTAAATAATATAAAATAAATTCGTCAATAACTTTAGTTTGGCACTACTCAAACTAAACCTCTAAACCGAAGCGAATCGCAGTTAACTCGATAACCTATTTCGAGGTAAACGTAACCTAGATATTCCTTTCACTGTTGATTTCAACTAACTCAGTAACCTATTTATAATTATTTTATAGCATTTGGCTTAAACTACCTGTCAGTAGTAAGTTTCAGTCTACTTTTAGTCTTATTCCTTGGACTAACAACTGATGGGCGAGAATACTATTACAGTGAAGATCACAACTAGACAAAAGAAATACAGTCAAATTGAGAATCTCCTCCATTTTTGAAGTCGCTTAAAAATGTCAGTAAAACCAGATTGACTGATGACCTCAACAAACCAGCCATCAATGGTGCCAAGCAGGGTAGGGCTATTTTTGGTAAAAACAACATCCAGTGGCTGAATAATGCTGATGGATAAAAAAATAAAAAAAAATAAGGATTCCGCACCTCAAAATGAAAAAAAGATAACCCATAATTATACGCCTGTCTGTCTTTCAACGGCCTTTTTCTCAAGAACTTGTATTAAAATAAAAGAAAAATAATTTGCCCCTGAAATAATCAAACATTAAAGTTTAAACGATTTATGTTGCATTTGTTTCGACATATTTTACGATTTCTCAAGGAAATTTAAACCTATTGAGTACTTTCTGTTGTCTCGGAATCTAAAGTTTGGCAAACATAAATTAATAAAAAAATGATACCCGTAAATATGAAATCTATACAAATATAATAAAGTAGTAGTTTGTTTGGTTAAACGCGCTAATCTAAGGAACTACTGGCTCGAATAAAAATATATTTTTGTGTTGAATAGTAAATTTATCGTGGAAGGCTTTAGGCTATATAAAATCTGTTTGTTTGTTTTAATAGATTGTTATCTAATAAAAGCGGGTGAAACTGCGTGGTACAGCTAGTTTAATAATAAAAAGTTACTATTAAAGGTTATTAAGTATTTTAAAAAGCTACTGAACGATCCATGTTTAAACAAGGCTGGCACTTGGCCAATTTGATTTATAATGAATGAATGAATTTAACCTGATGGTAAGTACACCACCCACAATTATAATCTATACTAAACGAAGTGTTTTCCCAAATACGTAACAACGTCTATGAAAAGTGTCGCATTAGGGAAAAGTCACTTAGAAAGCCACAGGTCTTCGACATCACTGTAATCCCGACATCAGAATAGGGCTACGGTATCCCCTGCCTGTTGTTAGATGCGACTAAAAAGGGCTTCCGAAGTTGCGGGCGGCTAGAGTGAAGCTCGAAACGTCCAGACAGGGAAGGACGACGGTATGTGACGCATACCGCCATAAAAACTATATAGTGTTGTGGACCCAGCCGCTCAAATGAGTGGAGCCCGATGGAGCAACACGTTCAGAGGTTGCATTCCTTTGGAGATCCCGGAGTCATCTTCGCAACGCCGGGGACAGCCACCGGCAGTAAAAATGCCACAAAACCCAGCGTCGATCCCACAGCATCGGATACCTTTTGAAGGTTTCTCCCTCGAGAACGAAAAAAAACTTACTTCGAATAAGAACAAATACACGCGTACTATTTTACGTCAAAAAAGTAAGAAATAAAATAAATAAACAATAAACAATCACTTTCTGCGTCACAGCGCGTCACTGAGGTCACCTTTTAATAGATTTTATCGCATTTCACTACCCAAAAATTTCGTCTATACAATAACTGGTTGCCATATAAATTGTCACGAAAGCTGTGCGCAACAATTAGCGTCCGGACGTTGGATATATGTGCACTTTGCCTAAGATTTATAGGAAATGTAACCGCTAGAGCTGTAGCAAACCGTATGTATTAGTTACCGAGTAACGGGTACATTTCTGTCTTCTGGTAACGAATCGTTACTCGCGAATTAATAACATTACTCGCATCTGTCATACAGATGTCGACAACTTGATTCTTTATGATAACTTATAGACAAAGAAAGTTAAAATAAACGAGTACTACTAATGGTGTAATTTCAACAGTGTAGTGTCAACAGTGTTGCTACCTCCAAAAAAAATCCATGTACTTTATTTTTAACGTTATTTACAACGAGGCCAATAATACCGTACGCTCGTGCGATGCAATAAATCATGTTTATATCAAAGATAGTAAAGTAACGATACCATAGTAACAAGTACTAATTCTTAAACTAACGAAAACATACTGGTATATATTGAAGTTACTGTTACAGCACTAATAACTAGCACACGGTAGCAGTTACGTGTGACAGCTGTTACGTAAACTGTGGATTATACATGGTTTAGCTTACATTGATGCCTAGTTCTAGGCGGAAATATTTAAATGTTTCTAACAGTATTTGGAATGAAGTTGAAAATATCCATACCCTTGGGAGCTAAATTTGAACGCCTCATTTATAAATATCTACTGGAAGCTGACCATTGGCCGGAATTTACTAATAAAAAATTGCTATGAATTTTTTGTTACACTTTTTTGTCACTTTTTAAAAATTAACAAGTACTTTATAGGGATGAAAAACTTGTTACCAATTGACAATACCAATAACAATTGTCTGTAATGACAGCTTTGATAACAGCTGACTCTTACTAACTTCATATCAATGTTTCTATCAAAATTGGTTGAAGGGTACTCATAACTCCTCCGACCTTAAGAGAGAAATTATCGGAAGCTTCCATTTTAGAATTATTCCGATTTTTTTTTAATTTACCCTCATGTCAAAACATGAAGGATTAAAATAATCGGAAAAAGAAACATTAATCCGTGTTTCATATTTTCCTATGGTAGTCAATTTTGACTTTAGATCCCAGGTGAATATGTTACTGAATATCTAGATTTATATGTTTTAGACTTATACTTATAACAAAGTCACAGCACGTGTGCGACATTACGTTTTCTATTAGTTATTTAGTTAACTGATTTAATTAAATATAAACTCTAGAATTATTAATGGAACGCATCGTACATGCAATATAAATAGCTTCTCACCACATCTCATGTAATATCCATACCGGGTAAGATTGAAGTCCTATCTGACATCGTCTATAGACGAATTTCTACCTTTGAGGACTTATTTTAATGTCTCCGTATAAATGTCTCGCCCTTACCACAATAAAGCGTACCGTTTTAAATTACAGTGGATTTTACAATCTGTATTATCCATCTGTTCAAACGTATTCACTTACTTATCTGAAAATATTATCAAATTATTTTAACCGTGTTTTTCAATTGTGTCAATATTATTTAAACGATTTTTGACAGTTTCCTGAGAAAATACTCAGAAATGTTTAGAAGCTATTGTTATAATGTGGGTCGGCGAACGGCAGTCGCGTTATGAGTATTAACGGAAATGAAGAGATCAAGAGTCACAGCTGATGTATGAATTCTTTATTGTCTTTAATCACGTTTTCAACACGTTTCAGAACCCACGTTACGGTACAACCAGGTAAACTAGATTTACCAGGTTTACCAGATTTTACCGGGGGAGGTATCAACGCCACACCTATTTCTCAAGCAGTTTTCCGTTTCGTTGGAAAGGTGTAATTACCGGTACTTATATATGAGACGATGATCTTAGTCCTCGGGAGTAGCAACAGTTTTGCGACCAACTTCAAAGAGACACCTGTGCTATATGAAGTTACTTACTTCACTTACCATCAAGGACGGCATGTTCGTTTGCAACTCCAATTAGATAAAAATCTAGGCCGTTTAGTATTAGAGTTCCGTACAAGTGGACATAAAAAGACCTTATTCTTAAACCTCCGCTGTTTTTCTGTGTCACAGGGTTTTATCTCTTAAATGTAACATAAAGATTATGATCATGTACTTCGAATGTAAATAGCTTTCATGATAACAAAAAAAATTGATACTACGGAACCCTCCATATTTGTCCCACTCACCCCTGACCAATTATGAAAATCTTATATTTAACACTAGAATTTGACAAACTACTATTTTTGTCTCAGATTTACTGTATACGAAATTCGTAATATTGTCTAATATACGCGGCATGTCCTACTCCGGAATGTGTCCATCTTTTCAAAAAGGGAACACAATTTTAACTTGTTAAGTGTTTTATTAAATCACTTTTTTCAAATTCACTTTCAAGTGGAACCGACCTTTCGTTAACAGATATGCAAAGTATATCCAGGATACACAAAAAGCTGGGTGAAATATATTTATCTGTCGTATTCACTTATTTAAGTCCACTCATGATAAACCACACGAAAAGATTAAACCACACGTATTATCTCCTAAAATACACTTAAAATAAAGCGTACAATTTAATACTATACTCTTTTTGTGTACTTGTTTCCAAAATAAAATAATCCCCAATCCACAATAAAGTCATAATTCACTTGAAATAGCATGAAAACCTCGAACGAATTTGATTTTGTAATAACAACATCAGCAAAAGAAGATGGAATTCTATTACTTTTACGATACCTCAACTTGAAAACGTTTTCAATAACAATACAATACAATATTTATTCTGTAGAGAATTGCCAAACAGCTGGAAAAAGAAAATATAGAGTCGAATCGAGTCACTCGAGTACCGTGTAACTTTATTGCTCTATTGTCATCATGAAATATAAATAAATAATTGTGATTGTTGATCTTCTCAGGTGGATTATTACTATATTATCCAAATAACCCAGATTTAAAAGTAATTCTGTTCAGTCTTTCCAAGGTACATTACGGTGTTGATTGGAGCGTTATTTCTAGGAGCTTATAGGATTTGCCTTCGAAGGTTTCCTATTCGTTCGGAAGGTTCAAGGGTTCATTACTTACATTTCTTCAATTGAGAGAGCCTTGACAGATATAATACTCAAATCTAGAACTAGCTCTACCAAACTTTACTTCATATGGAGTTAATTAATCGAGCAGTAATAACCTAATGATTAAAACTTGGTCTCTCAATCAAGGGCCCGAGGATCGAATCCCAGGCACACAACACTGATTTTAGTAAAATCATGTGCATATTAGAAATTAATTACTGCTTTACGGTAAAGGAAAACATTGTGAGAAAACCTACACGCCTGAAAGTTTTCAAACGTATGTATGTGAAGTCTACCAATTCGTACGTGGCCAGTATCTTGATTTAAGATTTAATATTTGTTTTAAATCCACCTACTCTATTAATAGTTATATAATTAAAAAATAAATAGTTAAGTTAATAGAGCTATAAATTTAATCTTAAACAAACGTAGATAAATATGTATACCAAAATTTTCGGTTTTTTAATTTCTTTTTGCCGATATTCCGCCCGTTACATGGATCTTGTTTATTTCATTGAGTTTTAGTTACATCGTTATTTAACTTTTAACGATGTTGGAACCCTTTGTGCTAAAGCTGCGATGGAATTAGCGTAATTTGTGTCTATATCTTTAAAACTGTAGTGTAGAGCACTCCTATCTGGAATGTATACTAAGAACTCGGGAACAATTATTTCAATTTATATCATTTTATTTTGTCCGACTCCATTAGTAGGACGACTGGTTTTGGAAGTGTGTGTATCATGTTTATTTTTTGGAACTGGCTGTGTTTATACGGCATGATCGATTGACATATGAAGTTTCGTTAGATTTGTCTCGGTAGCGCTAATATTTTTGAGCTTGTTACTTGCTACGGTAACACATCGTCTCGCTCTTTTTTATAAGGATTGAAATAGCAAACGAACAAGCAATCATTCTAAGTACTGTCGCCGATAAACCTCTGTTAGCAACTTTATATAGGATTATAGCAACAAGAAATTTAGATCAAATCGAATTAAATGCCGTACGCCGTACGCTACACCATGCCATGCCGTACGCTACATTTCACTGGCAAAGGATGGCAACGAGGGTGCCAGCTGCGTGTAGGAGTAAATTTAGCACTTACTACATAGTCTACGCAGGCATCACCACGAGCATAGCTAGAAAGCAACTAACTCCCACGTACATTCCTACACAACACTACAAATAAACAAAATTTAAGTGCATATCGTTACATCCAAATAGTAGCTTTTAACTAAATGCATGTGAATATTTATACGAAAGTTATATCAATATAAAGTGTGTGTGTGCGATTCACACACGGCAGCATAAGAGTATTAAGACTTATAATAATAATTTTTCATAAATCGATTAGGTAATCACTGCAGCCCGTATTCGGACATCTTATTTCGCACGTACCAAAGTTGAGCTCTTATATCAGCTAAAAATTAAAATCGTTAGCGTGATTCAGAAAGAGGTTCAGGACCATCTAGTCGTCGTCCCTATAGTTCTGGTTAGAATAGCCCCCCCCCCCCCCCCCTGTGTAATAGGCGATTAAAAGGGGTTGCGGGCGGCAACAGTGGGAGCTCGAACCTTCCTGCTAGGCGATCCCGGGAGGGACGACGGTATGTGTGGTCGCATATTGACGTAAAGACTACACGATGCGGTGGGCCCAGCGACTCACCTAGATGCAGCCCGATGGGGCAACGCGCTCAGAGGACTCCGGTTGCGTTCCTTCGGAGATCCCGGAGTCTTCTTCACAGCGCCAAGGACTACCACCGGCGGGGTTTTTAGAGGGTTTTAGAAGCGACTATTGATTTTGTTACATATTTCGTTTCATCGTGTTTCAAATGACAACGACTCTAATAAAGATTTATCTCAATAATCTATTGCTATTTTTTCTGTCTGTGCTTTTTTTCTAACCGCTGAAACCGCTTGACCGATTTTGGTAAGACTTTTATTGGTAAATAGCTGATGGTATAAGGCGTAATTGTATATAGGTATATTTAAACTCCAAATCTTAAGAGCAATTTTATTAAAATTCATGTACTCTTTAAAAAGTTACAATTACAATTACAAATGTTACATTTATTAACCGCGGGTGATATCGCCAATCTCAGCTAGTATTAAAAATATTCATTTTGCAACATGATATGTATCTTTTAATACTTTTACTAGACTTTTCTGACAAAAACTAAAAAAACGTTAAATTAAATATCATTATGAACAAAAATTTCGTTTTAAGCAGTCGGTTTTTTTACTTTTATGTTTTTAACGATGTTACAATTTTTTCATACAAGTAGCATACGAGCGTGCAGTCCACTTGGTGCCAAGATAAGGATCCCTATTCAATCCCATATTCAGCCCCAATTCAGCCATAATGAGGTTACTGTCTGGACTGAAGGCAACCTCGGATGCGTTGCTACCCCTAAGGACTAAGATGGAACGCCTCGGGTTTTTTAACCATATTCTTCAAACTAGAAGACAAAACTGTAGTGTCTGTAGTGTTTTTGATGTTGGAGATTTTTTTTCTGAAGTCTCACAGAAATATTTTTGAAGGTCTTACTTCATAATTCACGAATCTCGAATTAGCTGAGCCGTGTTTACCCGCGTTTACAAAATGTAACACAACTTTAAATTGTGAAAACTTTTGAAAGAGATTTTGAGAGATCGATCTAGATTAAAATACAAAAAAATACTAAGTAAATGATATCTTATGCTACAGACTGTAAATATTTTTCTTTAAATTTAATTTAGTTTTGCTTTGATGCCATTTCAAACACTGTCTGTGTTTTGAAATGGCATTAGACAGACAAAATTTCTTAAAATTACTCAAATTATTCTTATAATATATTCTCAGTCCTCCAAACAACTTTTTATAACAAATATACGGGGCGTCTAGAATCGCATTTTTATTATCTACGTTCTTTGTCCGTCGAAAATTGGTCGTAGCAACTCAGAAACCTTCTTGGGCTCATGCACAACAACTTTGCTAAAGTTCATCACCTGATCAAATACATACATAGTTTACGATTCTATAAAGGACATACAGTCAAACATTCATTATATATAAAGGTATGGATTGTGCTAACGATCAAACAGCGATGTTCCCGGTAACCGCTTATCATTAGGTGGTCTACCATTGTTTTGCCAAATAATAAAACAAGAATATAAAATTTGAGATGCGTTGGCAGAGTTCTAAGGAATATCACACGAAAACCTGATATTTTACGAGAACGTTATTTTAGATACGATACCCTCATACGGGTCGCTAAAGTGCCATTATGTAATGACTCAGGACCTCCTCTGAGAAGCAAATATACCCACTTAGCTCTTGTGTGGCGTGTTGAAGTAAAAAACGAGCACTCCATTTTAAGCAGACATTGATGTCTGTAGATACCTATCATTAGCAATCGATCGCTGTCCTAATGAACACTGCGGTTACATAGTCTTTATCATTAGGTACATTATAGATATAGTAAGTACAGTACTTTAATGTGTAAAATAGTTTCTTGGCTAACTTTGGCCAATTCATACAAGCTAAGATTCGAATCTATTTTTACTTAGCCCGACCCATAACTGCCGCTAGACCAGAGGAAAATCCTTGGGGCATCCAGCGTACTGCTACAGCCGGACGAGTTACAAAGAAACACGTTGGCGACTCGCCATGGACATATCAATACAACCCACAAAGCCTTAACAAGACAACTTAAACGATAAGAACTTTGGTATTTAATGTTATTTTGGTAATTAATATACATGAATTGCGGCCACCAGGGTTCACCCATCCAACTGCCGTCAGATCCCGGCGTTGCTTAACTTTGCAAATTGATCACGATCTGCACAAGCTACGAGACACTGCGCTTCAATCAATTAAATATCTGTTTCATATGCTGTCACAATATACATACGTACATTCATTTATATATTCCATCGCAATGAAGCATGACTGATTTCCGTGATAAATGGATGACTTGTGACTCCATACTCGTACACATGTTATTACATGAACAAAGATCGACGAAGTGTAAAGTTTCTATACGGAAATATAAAGATTTAAGTCAATTTTAAAGGTAAGAAAGCAATAATAATATAATACATTTGCCAATTTGAAAATGGTAGTCTTCATCCGAATCCTAAGGAAACATCGTCACTGATTCCGTCTAATAACAGCCGTGTTATAAGGTTATGTGTTGCAGTTGGAACCTCTTAAAGCGTTCAATTAAACATAAATAACGTAAATTCGCGTCTCGTTAAATGCACGCCGACTGAGTATGTAAAGATAGGTAGCAAATAAACTCTACCCTTTAAACCTTCGAAGAAACATTTTTCTTCTCGACTTCAACAATTAGTCCGTGCAAGTTTTAGACCTTTATGGAAGTCTAAATTATCAATTGTACTAATTTACCTACCTTATTTTACCTAGCTTAATTTTAGTAATTTACCTAATTTCATCTATACTTCAAAGAATTGGTCGGGTAAATTTGGAAAACATAAATTTGAGTCACAATAATGTTACAAATGTCATAGAGATTCTGAAAAGCCTTTTTAATTTCCCTAGGTTTCAGTAGCGAATAGTGAAGTGCTCTCGTAAACTCACTTTATGTCCTAGAAAAGTAGCACGTTTGCCGCAAAATATAAAGTAGTTGCTGAAACAGATACAAACAGTGCTCACTATGTGATTTAATTTCATTATTTACCAATATCTATTTGTACTACATAACAACAGTGTGTATGCTGATCTGAAATGTAACTTATATTTTATGGGTAGTATAACGCATTTGCAGCTAACTGACGTCTGCTGGAAGATGGTAGATTTACCGTCCGATCCCATTGGGGCCACTTACACACCTGCTTCTGCCTAACAATACAGTGTTACGAGCCGATATGCTTTAGTCTGAAGAGTGTAAGTAAGACATTCAAGTCCGAGGCATTTCAACTTAGTCCTCGGGGGTAGTAACTCATCTGTGGCAAACCTCAGGTAATGTAGTGTATCTTGCCAAACAAGCCTCATGTGCAGTCAAATTTAAGGCAAGATACTGGCGCTATCTTTTATTGCTATGTAAAAAACAAATTGTTAGAAACAAAAAAAAGATAATATACAAACAAAAAAGACAAACCCGTTGAAATTCTTGCCGGGTCTTTCACAGTTGTGGTCGTCTTCCGATCCGGTGGTAGTGTAAGAAAAAAATATTCTAACTGACAATTTGTAAGTGCCCCCATAGGCCTATGCAAAATAAAGACATTTCATTTCAATATGTAATCTATAAAATATCTGAGACTGTTTAGATGTCCATGGGCGGCAGTGGTAACCTACCATCAGGGAGGCTACATGCTCGTTTGCTACCACTATATTACGAAACTAGTAACATCGTTAAACCATTTAAACAAAAAACCTGACTGCTTAATACGAAGTTTTTGTTCATAATTATATATGACGACCCGCGTGGTCGAGCGGTCACCATACCGGTCTGACGCGCCATGGGTCCCGGATTCGATTCCCGGCCAGACAGAAATATGAATGATGAGTTTAGATTTCTGTTCTGGGTCTGGGTGTT
>DWNE01004759.1:0-14758 GCA_018249875.1 Cecropterus toxeus
TGAAAAAATATTTTTGTGTTGAATAGTAAATTTATCGAGAAAGGCTTTAGGCTATATAACATCACGCTATGTTTGTTCGATATTTAATATATAGATTGTTCTCTAATAAACGCGGGTGAAACTGCGTGGCACAGCTAGTGCCTAATAATTCTCATAACGTAGGTGCAGGCACAAACGCAGCTGTATGTTAATGTACTTTGCTACTTAACATTCATTGTGGTCTACTTTAATTTCCATATTACACGACTAATACGAAATACATCTCCACAGTTAACATACGGATCTATTTAATAAATGGGTAGGTATATTAACTTGCCTAATCGAATGCTTGAATCAAAATTAAAATTTTATAAAATTGAACGATGTAAACTGAATTTTAATAATTGATATGTATGTTAATCTGTAATGAATATATGATATGAACAATATTCAATCTATCTTTGTTTATATCATCTGAAATAAATGATTAAATAAAAAAAAAGCTGTTTTGCGCAATATATCATAGTAATACTCGTCGTATTATAAAGCTATAGATTTTGTTTGTGAGGTTGAACGCGCTCATCTTAGGAATTACTAATTCGAATTGAAAAAAATGTTGAATAGTTAATTTCTTGAGGACGGTTATAGGCTATATAACAACATGCATTGTTTGTTTTTTCCTATGTAGTAGCGCGTGTAACCGCAGATCACTGCCAGTCTCTTAAATTGAACGATCCGCAGACGATAGAAACTCGAAGTATTTGATTTAACACACAAGTTTTACCAGGTGGTAGAACAAATGTAGTTTAAAAGGGGCTTCCGGGGTTGCGGGCGGCAAGAGTGGGAGCTGGAATCATCCAGTATCGTCGTATGTGTATGTGTGGTCGCGTACCGTCGTAAAGACCAGACGGTGCGGTGGGCCCGTGGTGGCTGCTCATCTGCGTAGAGCCCGATGGGGCAACGCGCTCAGAAGAGTCGGGTTGCGTTCCTTTGGAGATCCCGGAGTCCTCTTCGTAGCGCCGAGGACGGCCACCGCCGGGGGGGTTTTAGTGCGGTGAAAAACCCAAATAACCCGGCGTCGCTTCCACGGTGTCGGGTACCTTTTGAGGTTTCCCCCTCGGTAACAAAAAAAAACCATTGTAGTTAGACCGGGAAAATCCCACCGCCACACAATTCTAGCGTGAAGCAGCTCGTGCGTTTCCGTGGAAAGGTATGGTTGCCGGCTCACTATATGAGGCATCTTAGTCCTCGAGAGTAGCAACGCATCTGTATTCGACTTCAGATAAAGCCCCCTGATCTATATGAAGTTGCTTACAGATGTCCATGGGTGCAGGCGAACTGCATGCCCCTTAATTATTTTAAATAAGAAAAATGCGCCTTTTAATAATAAACAAAAATCTCATGTAACACATTTTTGCAATTTATCATCATATTTATTAAGCAACAAGTATTAATATTACAAAACTTCGACACGTGTGCAATAATTCTCTTTCTTCGATTATAACGTTGTTAGTTGAACGACGTTGGACCGTATGCGCAGAATGCCGATGCGGTACATTTGCATTGCAGATGCAGGAACGCTATCTCCTCAACGCGCGACGTACGGGATTTAGCACTAGCAGATTACGGAACTAAATTAACATGAATACTAAATGTCTAGATCTGCGCTAAACCGTCTCCGTGAGGGCAACGCACGAAGGTATGGCATAATCTGGCTGTAACTATTACATGATATTAATTACAACGCTACAAAATTAAGACGTTGTTGTAATTCTTTCGGAATCGTTTTCATTTATTCAAAGAATAATAAGAACACAATTTTAAATTAAAGACTTCTAATACTTTTCTGAAATATTATATAACTATTCCATAGAATAGAAGCTCATTTACACATAAAATAAAATAGTATGAATCAGGGATCTTATGGATATTAAACGGATCTCGGATCGGATACGGATACGGATATAGGAATAATATAAATCCGATTTCGGGTACAGTTTCTGATATTATATTATTAATGTATTTTAAACGTGAAGTACAAATAGGTATTACAATCAGTCATATCAGTTATTATTATAACTACTGAATTTATTTTAATTATAATTTATTAAAACTAAAAAAACATGTATCGAAACATGATCTGAAATGATCCGAATCTCTTGTAACGGATACGTATACGGTTACTGATTTTTTTTATATCGGATGTTTTCGGTTACGGTTACGGAAGCCTAACATCCCTGGTATGAACTATAAATCACAGACAATCCACCAAATACTTTGTGCACAGTTGCATGGATAGTGGTCACGACAAAACTGCAGCGAAAAGGAGAAACCGTTGACAAGCACTAGTGGTAGATAAACCTATCTACACTACGTCTAATTCATCCCATATCACGACACACAAAATGTACCCTTACCTAAACTTTCCTTATATGTATGTGTTTTACATAAACCAACACCTAAATTTCCCTCCCAGCTGATAGATCTAGATCAAGATTTCTCAAACTTATATGTCCACGTACCCCTATTCAATTTGTAAAACAACAGAGAACCCCTTTATAAAAAATGCTGCAGGTAAAGTAAAATAATAAAGCATTAAAGGAATAATCAGAACGGGTAATATAATTATGTATGTGTTGTTAATTAAAAAGACATTTGGACTTGTTTAAGGATTCATTAATTAATTTTGGAATGTGCGCGAGTTATCTAAACAGCCGTTAAACGTTCATGCCGACCTAGTAAGAACGTGCTATACTACTAAAGTAGCAATATTCTTTTCATTCGACAATTTAAAAAAGTATGATCGTAAAATTATGAAAGTGTAACCTAGTCAAGTTTTATGCTGCCGAAAATTTACAACCTAATAAGAAGCTACTATTAATAGCGAGTGGATTATCTACAAGTACATAAACATACTAGTGTGGTCCTCTAAGCTTTTAGTCCCGGTTGTTATCATAGGCCGAAAAGCACGACAGGGCTTTGTCAAATTCTTGGCAATGCACTAATGTGTTTATTTACACGAAAGGTTACACCATGTTTTTCTCCCCTATCATAACTTTGTTATCTACAAGCAAGTAAACATACTAGTGTGGTCCTCTAAGCTTTTAGTCCCGGTTGTTATCATAGGATAGCCCTCGTTAAAACTTGTAGGTGGCTTAAAAACATTCGTCACGTGTTGGCCTCTAACTCGTACCCCTCCATTTCCTCCTTCCCCTCCATACTCGTACCGCTTATTTGATGCGTATTGAACGCATCAATGAAGCATGGTACGTTTCAGGCCTGTCCTAGTTATAATGTGCTCATGCCCAACCACATGGCAAGACAGGGATACCGCAAAATAACTAAAAAAATTAAGATGTGTAGTTTTCACCAAACCAAACAAGTAAAGTTCTGAAAACAACAAATGTAAACAAATAAGTTACGAAACCTGAAATTATCTTTACTACTCCTCTTATTAAGCCTTTTCGACCATAAGCCCTGTTGTTAAATAATTCTGTCTGTACAAGAGTCTTTGTTTTCGCGTACAACCTTAACAAGACCTTTTGTTTCGTTAAAATGCAGAAACTTTCCACAATTTAAAGGTGTGCGTACACTACACCCACTGTTAATTATATTTGCATTGCATGGATATATAAAGTTTATATATCCAAATTTAGTATGGTAGTGAAAACCTAACCTTACCTAAACGTTTCTCTCTCTGATGGCGGCTCGCGGCCAGTAGTGCTTTGTAAGGATCGTCTCATCCAATTTTTATACGGGGAGGATAAAGGTATCGAATTCGTAATTGTGCATTTCGTGGTAGGTAAATAAAATTTAGTTCGCATTTTGGCGAGTTTCTTAAAGCGCTCCAGTTATAAATGAACATAACATTTATGTTCGTACTTGCTTGAACAAAATCACTTTTAAATTATTTAGACGATACATCACCATGAGTGAAAATTGTTTTAAGAATTTAGCTCAATTTACGAAAACTTTCAGTTGGGACCCTTTCATTTGCACTGTACGATATATAAACGTCTATTTACTATCTTTCTACTCTCAACCCAGGGGTACCTACGACTTCATTCGTGTCCCCGTTAAGCTGATTTATTTGCTTTGTACACAGGCTTTTAACCGCTTCTTAGGGCGCGGGTCATTTGACCATTGCGGGGTTGTGAAGGCAGGCACATTTAATTTAATCAGCTTAAAGATTCAAAAGGGGTTAGTTACTTTGTACTATGTTGTGAATCGCTCCACACGAAAATCGTTTTCGTTGTATTGGTATAAGTAAATGTTATAGTTACATGCAAATATTACAATTATTTAAAATTACGTTAAAATGAAATATGAATTATTGTATAAATAAATTTCAACAAAACGTTGTTCAATTATTTATTTATCAGTTGAATTACGTGTTTAATAAAATACTCGTATTCATATCATTGTTATTACAAATTATTTTAAGATTCCTCTAACAAACTCCTTAAGTTAAACACAGCTTTAAGTAATTATGTCCTGAATACTTACAATGACAACTCAAAATTTTCTTCTAACAAAAGTAGGGAAAATATTTAGACGTATAATAATACCGCAAAATAAGCTCCCATGATTTTGTTTACCGTACTCATATTTTAAATGTTTTTGATACAATAAAAAAACGAAATGAAATAAAATGTCTTTATTTTGTACAGGCCTACGCGAGCACTTGTCTGTTACATTTTTTTACAATACAACTGAAGCGAGTTTGTGTTTTGTCTTTGTTATGTTCTGTACATATTTATTTTAGTAGTTTCTTTTACTAACGTTCATCATACGTATAAAAAAATAATAATATATTTAATAATACGAAGAAGCACGAAATTTAAAAATATAATTGATGTAAAGAATCCCCAAAAATGTGTACGAACCCATAAATCGTGGGATTAAAAAGCAGAAAACGGCAGAGGGCAGGTCAGCAATATATTAACGCGGAGATTGTCGGCCATCAGGCTACGAGAGCGGAGGAGTATTGTGTCGCCATCTGCCGTCACACTAATTTATTGAGCCCCTATATCCGGTGTATTGCAAAATGGCGATACTCTGTCACGCGACTGCGTTGTTTTATAGCAAACTGTCTATAAAATATATATTTTGGGATGGTCTAAAGTAATACCACGCTCAAATCGACGCAGTTGATACCGAAACTAAGTCATTGTTATTTATATAATTGTCAAGTGGCCACTTTCACCCATGGACATTTATAATAAACCCCAGATAGATAGATAGACAGAAGATAAGATAAGATAAGATAAGATAAGATAAGATAAGATAAGATAAGATAAGATAAGATAAGATTACTAGGATAACCTAAAGTTGTCCACAGATGCGATTTAACCCCTGAGGAATAACATAGTTCAACGTTCATTGTAGGTATTAAAAAAACGGGCTAAGTCTAAAATAAATTATTAAATTATATTATTAAATAAATAAGTTGGAATGCGGGTAAGTATGTCTATTACCAATTCCTTTACACCAGGACACACCAATCTTAAATATTGGGTTTTTAGACAGAAACAGACGTGACGTTGGTACCTCCTCAGTCAAATTACAAACAATCATACCGCTCTTAACCCTTATTATTATTATTCAGGTAAACTTAGCTGATAAATATAATATCATAATAAACTAAGGTTATTAATAACGGTAACATTAATGGCGGTTTTGTTAATAATTTATATATAAATGAAATGCAACAAATTAATTGAAATTGCAATCATATCTTTTTCTAGATAATACCTTATAATGAGATAATTTTAATAATAGAATTGTGCAAATAATTTATCTGTTTTACGAATCGGAGTACACGGTACTTATTGTCTAATATTAAGATTTTATTAATTCAAACTTAATTGAATATATTTTCATAAAATTATTTTTTTGCGGTAGCTATCACTTGTGGGACCAAGTTGTGGTACTAATCTTTATTCATTTAACATGCAAAATATTTTATCTTTAAAAGAAAATTCTATTCGTATATACGCAATATACTCTCCTCCACATTAAGAATCTACGAAATGGTCAACTAATTTTAATATTAAATAGATATGATCTTTATTTATAAGACAAGATAATGAAATATGATACTCATGCATCTACTTGTTCCTACTTGTATAACAGTATTACCTTTATCGCTGTTCAAACTAGAACACATTGTTCAAAGGATTTGAAGATAACGTACAAGGTCCCAAACAAATACATGGAACACTCCAACAATGTTCTAAGTATAGAATGCACAATGAATAGAATTGTCATGCGTGAATTCTATTTCTTTAATAGACATAACTATTATAATATGGAAGTAGCAAATGATTATGCAGTCCATCTGATGCTAAAAAGTGTGTGGCAGCGGCCATATTGCCACACATTTTGATCAACCACAGAAAAGATCAGTCTTACTTGAGATTAGGTACAGATATATTGCTACCTGAGGACTTAATTGAAACGCCTCGGATAAGTATATCTCCCTTACCACACGCTTCAGACCAGGACACAGCAGCGCATAACTTTTAATAGGAGGCAGAACTAAGAGTGGCAATGAGCGTCCGGAATCAAACTACAAAGAGTTTTACCACCTTATATGACTTGATGATTTTCCATAAACGTCTAAGGTATTCTGTTCTCTCATTAACTTACAATCACTCACTAACTAACTACAGTTTATGTAGTTGTGATCGCCACAGGCCATTTTGCAGACAAACTTAGGACCAAACTAAATCCAAGCTTGTTTTTAGGTCAGCAAGACTTGCTAAATTATCTTGAATACATCAACCACATCACGAATACTTGTCTATTCTATATCCACTCTGTCGTCCAAACTCAGGCTTTGGATGTTACGTTTCTCCGATCACCTACACAATCTCTTAGGGTACATCTCTACATCAAATACTGCTAGTTCATACAAATTTGAGACGCAATAACGGCGTACTACGAACAAAACTAAGTGCTTCGTTAGCTGTCTCGGCTAATACAAATTCATGGCACCATTTTCGCGGAAGCGGTGCAATGAAGATTAAAAGATGTTCAGAAAGTTACACAGAAGAAATTTTCTCAAATTTGCTCAATCCTTGTGACATAAGAATTATTCAACTTTATTGCTTCTAAGCTTGGAAGCTGCTTAAAGACGTAGTCGTTTTATTGTCCATAACTAGAAGCATTAAAATCAATTTTTTTTTTTTTTATAAGATTGAAGTAGCAAACGAACATGCAGTTCACCTGATAGTAAGTGGTTATTGAAGCCCATGGACATCTGCAAGTTACTTCATACAGAACAGCGGTTCTATATAAAGTCGATCACAGATGCGCTGCTAGATCACCGATGCGCTGATACTCCCGAGGACTGTGATGAGCGTCTCATATAAAAGTGAGCCGACAACCACACCCAACGAAACGCAAGAACTGCTTCACGCTAGAAATAGATGTAGCGATGGTACCTCACCGATCGAGCTACTGGACCTACCACCTAGAAATTATATCTTCACTTATTATTTATTCTAATATTTTACACCAAAATATCTCGAAGACAATGTACGTTAAACATACAAAAGAGCGATCACTCCAAAGTACATGTTGTTATAAAGTTTGGGTAGGTACGGAGCATCATTCTTCGAAACAAGTGGAGTTAGGCAGGTATCCCGCAAGAACTCCAAACTGAAATGTAAGAGCAATTTTGCAAATCGCTCCAACAAATACGCACGAACAAAAGTTCGCGATGATGGCATTTTAATACTCTCTCCGTACTCGGCTGTGGAAATACGAGGCGGGGAACAAATGTTACATTTGTATTATGTACATATTATTCTGTAATCTCTGGCACAATGGTTCTACTGGAATACGTTTCGTAAGTGAAGCTATTGCAGAACATAGTGACGTTGAGTTCTGTTGTGAGTTACGTTAACTAAATAGATGCATGTTAAGGTCCGACGCATGATTTTTAACACAATTTAATTATGGTTTATTCATTTAGTCACGTCCATTGTTATCGACGATGGCGGGGCAAAAACATAAAAATGCCGCCCCTGCCCACATAAATTTTCTTTTTTACTATCTTGCCAACTTGCCACTTGAGGCATAGGACCTGGCTTGACCCCCCCCCCCCCAGATCCGGGGCTGCGTGATCGTGTTATATTGTAAAATATGTTCTCCTTTCTAACGCTTAAGTAGTCTTCTATAGAATTAACCTCAAGGCAAAACTGAATAAATTTCGATATCATAATATTTACAACACAAAAATCTTATCTTGTCGTTTTATCTTGAGAATGACCGAAAATAATTTTAATTACCTTAAAACGTACTTATAATTGATTTCCTGTTTTTTTGATAATATGGGAGTAACAAATTACCTACAATCCTTCTGAGGATAATGAGACACTGCCGCCGATGGATATATTTAATCAACCTCAAATAAAATCAAAGTCTTACCTGAAGATGATAACAGATACGTAGCAACAACAAAAAAAAAAAAAAAAACAAAAACAAAACTCATTAGCACGACTCTGCGGAGACCTCCTACAGACACCATTAGTCCGAACTGCGCGGTAGGAAGGATCGCCCTGAAAACCAGCGGTCGTGATTCCAACTTAGTAGTAGTAGGAGTAGCAACTCCTGAGGACAAAGTTGCCTCGGATTAGTATGTCTCCCTCACCGTAACATTCAGACTTAAATACAGAAGCGTCTAGCACTGCTGCTATTAGGCAGAAACAGGTTCTACTCAGTGGCGTAGCGTGGGCTTACGCCGCCCGGAGCGGAAGTTGAACTCGCCACTCATTTACAAATTGTAGTCGGCAAAACAAAAAAACGATAATATCAAACCAAAAAGAAAACGACAATATCAAACTTGACGACAAGAAAACGACAATATCTAACTCGACCAATAAAAATAACGTTGACAAATATTTTTTTGCCGCCCCTCAAAATGTGCCGCCCGGGGCGGACCGCCCTTCCGCCCCCACCACGCAACGTAACTGGTTCTACCACCTTCAAAAAACACCTTAATAACTAGATAACTTCACCTTACATCCGATCCAATTGAAGTCAAAGCATTTATAAACGGTGCAAATTTTGAATGAAATACTTCCCAACATTTTAACTACAAATTATTATATTTTCAAGTCGTAAACGGTTTGTTTGTCCGCTAGTACTAAAATATTTTGACTCGGAAAAGATAATAATCAAGTTAGAGAGTTACTTTCCAAATCCCGACATCTTTATTATTTGAGTTGAGCAAAGTAAATCTTATGAAGATTTCCTTTTAAAGTTTGTGCTCGTTTCCATTTAAGTTTGTTTTCTACACATTTATATATCAAGAGTACCTATTTTTCAACTTATATTATTTAGTTTTAGGTTTTATAAAAGTATATCTTAATGTAGAACAACTGTTGTACATTTAGATACACTTTATGTACTTTTACAACAGGTTTATAAACTAGTACCACGTCTTGATTTATTGATGTAAAAAAAGTATTGTCTTAACTACGATCAGTCTTTAAGTCGATAAATTTATGTTAAAGGGACTCCACATGTAGGTGGAAGTAAATCTTTAAAATTTGGTGAATACTTGCCCTGGGAAGGGCACCACACGCATCATGCAAGGGAAGCATCGGGGAGTTCTATATGAAATCCTGGGGTTTCCATATATATACATGAGGATCACAAAGGGGGTTTAAGTGAGTAAAACATCTCACGTAACTCTGTTTCCCCAAAACCTTTGGAAGAATATCCCCCAAAACAAAAAAATGAGGGTTGTTATAAGTAAATATCTACATACAGTGAATTGGTACTATTTTATTACATTACATTCATAAATATAAAACAATCGACACACAAATATGATATGATGATATACGATATACAATTCTATGTCTGCGATCATTGCTATGATATAAATAATAAAAAAATATGTGTAAAAAAGAAACATTTTCAATTCAATCACAACCAAATCACGTTTTCCAATTCCTTGCTACTTCAGCACAACCACAGATGTTCGTTATTCAGGACGAATTCGTTTTTCAAATGTGATTACTCGACGGCTGAAACCCGAGCTAAATATTCTGTACAACGCACGGTACAAAGCCTTTCATACAATTTTTCTCTACTAGAGGATTTATTGCTACGCGTAAAAAACACTTGTGCTCATAGATCCAATCCAATTGACATGGAATTCAGTTTGTTATTTATTTATCTGCTTTACGATAACGAAGACAATGTAATTACTAGTATCCACTTCATATTTTTGTATGCAATGGATGCAGCCAAAAAGAATTAGTTAATTTAGTCTCATTTCTTGAGCAAGTAAACGACTCCAATAACAACACCACATTTAAAGTAACAGAAGTTTGGCTTTTCCTTTATTAAAATTTCTATATAAGAGAGTTTGCAGAATTTAATTTAATTCAACCAAATAATAAGTAAATTTAAAACGAGACGATAAACACGCCTCCCTAGACTGCTAAAAACGTTAACTGTCTTGAACGAAATTGAGCTGAGCTCTTAAGCCTTTTATGAGCTGACGTGTTTCTTAAAACAATTAACGACACTTCACGCCAACGAAATAGTAGAGGAAGTTTTCTCAGCGGCTTAGGATTCTGCCGCTTCGTAGCAGATTAGTACTTCATACTTTTGTCATATTTCCGGAATGGTTGTTTCAACGTTATTAATGCAAATTGAATCGAGATCACGTTAGAAAGTTTCTGTAAGACCTTTTACTCTTTTTAGACAAACAGAAACGATATTATTATTTATTTAAGTTTAGTTTATAAGTTTGTCTTATTTTATTACGTTACTTTATTCTAGGAGTCGGCTATTGGTTTCAAGAGCGGTGCGGATAATGGTTATGTTATAAGGAGTTCCCAAAAAACCATTTACGCAAATAAAATGAGCATATTATATAAGTGATCAATATCAACATATTGTATTAATAATTACATTGATTGTGTCTGTGAATATATAAAAATACTGTATAAAAATATGATTTTTACGAGACGATACGTTCTATGTCTGTAAATTTTAATGGGACTTTACTGTGATTTTTTTTCGACCAACTTGCACGCGAGACCAATTTCATTTACTCGTATTACAAGGTTGCCCCACGCAGCCTATATTGAAATACAGAATGTTTTTGCAATTATGTAGTAGCCGTAAGTAATACATTTTAATATTATTGTTCTTTGTCACTTGCTTTACCAATTAAAAAATAATCGTTTGTCTGTAAAGTCGGTTTACTGACGATAGTTGAACGTGACAACGTCATTCACTGCACTTCATACTTGACGTAAACATGTTAATGTATTATTGTATAGCAGCTGTCCACGCGGACGCATCGCTCACTCAAGTAGGAGAGAGACAGAGGTGCCGAACGCGAAGGCCGATTGTGTCTCACTGTCGTTCGTTTCGCGCTCTCGCTTGCACTTCAAGCCTTAAATGGAACGCCTCAGAGCGAGGTAACGCCGCATGAGTCATGTTTTTGGTGCATGCAGCCGGCTTCGTCGAACTATAAGACGTTGTCACATCTAAAACCGCCTAAAACTTTAATAGATAAGATGGTTTTATGTTAGCGCAAATATGAAATCTAGTGGTTACTTGTTACTTACTTGATAAAAAAGTATTAAACGTAGGATAAGAAGGTTAATCTAGCACTAGTGCTTGACAACGGATTTTCCCCGCCGCCGCAGTTTCGGCACAAATAATTTTAAAATTCGCATATCCTGAGTACACGTTATATATTAAAATGGATAAATTCCGTGATTATATCAATCTAAAATAATATATGAGAAAACTTAAGCGCACAATCGATTTGTAAAATATATACGTCACACGACATTGACAAGGTTACAAGGACATACGAGATGTCACGAATTTTTTCCGCTACCAGAAAAGGATGTGATAATTAATGATAGTTTTGTCCTTGGATCATAAGTCAACATTATTGAATTTACGTACACGATCTAAATAAAAAAAAAAACAAAACAAACTCCGTTATATCTATCGAAACATCTTTGTAAAAAAATATAAGATCAAGAAATTTTCCATTGAAGGATGTGGTAATTAATTAACATACAGTAAACAAAATAGATTTGTTCTTTGATCTTGAAACAATAAATACTAATTATACGTGGAAATAATTAATTTAACGTATATGATCTAAATAATAAAAAAAACATAAACTCAGTTATATCTATCTAAATATGTTAATAAAAAATATAAGATCGAGAAAATTCGTTTAACAGAAAAGGTTGTGATAATTAATGATAGTAAACAAAATACATTTGTCCTAGAATGTTGAAACAATGTGTGCTAAATACGAGGTTATTTTATCAACAAAGACGATCTAATTATTATAATAAAAAACTTGAACTCAGTCATATCTATCCAAATATATCTACAAAAAGACCGGACCTTGTACATTTTATATATTTTACACTTTCAGAAGGTAGTGTATTAGTAGTAGGAAACTATTGTTAGTTTTATTTTATCACGCTAAAATGATTTAATTAGATTTAATGACTATACTGTAGATCATAGAGGCCTTTACGAGTAACACTTGAGGTCACATTATGGCAATCTATAAAATATTAACATATTTCGCTAATATTATTAAAGGGTACATTACATTTTTATCAATAAGCACACAGTTTTTTAAATTTAGTAATATTTAATTAATAGTAATAAATATTATTAGGTAACTATAATATTTTCGGAACAGTCACTTTTTTAATAAAATGTTGCCCGCTTTTAAATATAAAAAATCCTTTATATCATAGTTATATGTTATTTATTGACAATTAATAAATAAGGAGAGATCTTAGATTTTACGAGTAATTGGCCAAGAGCAGCGCACAGGCGAAGGGTTTCCTTTATCTTAAAATTTTCAATATTTTCTCTAATTATAATACTAAAAACTTAGTTAAAGGATAAACTTAATTTTGTAACTAAATCCCTAGACAAGGTTATTGCATCAACCGCAAAAAGTTGAAAAGAAAACGAGTGGTATGCAAAAGTGAACTTTTAAAACACAAAGATGAGATAGAAATAACTTATAGTAGCAATGAAATGATGTTCTTAATGTTTTTATTTGGGATAATCATTTATTTGCTACATTATTTATGTCCAGGGCTAATTAAAAATAAGACAATAATTTAATATAAAAAAATATTTTTAAGAACAAGCTTTTATTTCAATACACTGAAAAAACACTTTGTAGCAGTCGAGCCCAATTTTTTTATTATGTTGCATCAGAACCTTGTTTGTAAAATATTATTTTTAATATCAATATATGAACATTTATATACTAATATATAAATGTTCATGTTTTCTATTAGCAAACAATAACTGGAACACAAGCTTCAGCGAAATGTCGGATAGATTCTACTATGAGAACTGTTTAAACTAGAAATTGTGTAAAATAAAACAAAGGTAATTTAATAGGTTGTAAAAATTTACCACATTAATTGGAATACGTTTTTTATGCACGATGCACGATTTTTGCTTTTAAAATATAATAAAAAAATAAACTCACAAAATTCCTTCTTCACGAAATGATTCTGTTTTTTGATCCACAGGTCCAAAATATCAATGGCTCGGTCCAAGTCTCCTGGCTTATCAAAATTGTACTGTTTCCTGAGTTTTTGTAACATATTTGGATTAAATTCCAACAAATGATTTTCTGGTATGTACTCCATATTGCCGCGTACAGAAATGACTGAATTGTGTTTTAAAAATGGCTACCGGCTTTTAGAGGTCCGGTTTTTTAGGTCTCCACGATCGAACTGCTAAAGGTCGACTGAGCGTTACAATATATTAGTTTCATATTTCTATTTAGATTTGACGGAATGAGTGGCATAAACAAAACTATTTTTCGTTCTACATTTTTTTGTTGGATCATTCATTCGTGTACGAACCTAAATAAAAAACATAATTAGGTGTTCAGGTGCAATTAGTAGGTAAATACTCAGTTTAATTCTTTGTTTTTGTTGAAATTAAATGACTACATAGTTACAGAATGATATTTAAATTTATGTAAGAATATTAATTTTAATACAACAGTTTCGATGACGCACTAAAACAAAAAAGTGTGTGTTTACTTATGTACATGCGTTAGAAGTTATAGTTTTTTGGGGTAACAAGATAAAAATCTTTTTAATAAAATTATTTTTCGCTTTATTCTACGTTTGTAGAAAGAAAAGACAATATCAATATCAAAACGAACCTATTTAATACATTGAAAGTTTTATAATATAATACAGACATTTTTTATTGAATATATAAAATAAAATTAAAATGTTGACTACGGTTATAATAAGATTTGACATGTAGGTGAATTTTAATGAAATAAAGACTAAACCTTACCTCAAGATAAGTGACGAGAATAGTGACGAAACTCAAAATTCTTGATGTTACAGAATGGCGTTTTGAAAATTCTTTATAAATGTTTTAGTGCAAAACACCAAATAATATAGAGATGATTTATTGAGGGTTTGACTTTAATGATCAAAGGAAAATTAATCGTAGAATTAAAACTAAAATATCAAAGATTTATGATCGTATGGCATATTTAGTTCAATTTGAATTTTGAATTCCGTTACTATTCTCGCATACTAGCGATATAATTTCAATTATTTAAGTTAATTTATCACCTATTACGAAAGTGCCTATTAGGCACAAATCTGCCTTCTGGGGTTGCGGGCGGCTTGAGTGGGAGCTCGAACCGCCCAGCCAGCAACCCTGAGAATGACGGCGGCATGTGTGGCTGCATGTCGTCACAGACACT
>DWNE01004760.1:0-14757 GCA_018249875.1 Cecropterus toxeus
TGAGGCGACCATCATAGTCCTCGGGAGTAGTAACGCATCTGTGATTGACTTCAGATAGAACCCATGTTCTATTTGAATTTGCTTACAGGTGTTCATGGGCGGCAGTGACCACTTACCAACAGGTGCATGCTCGTTTTCTACTTCAATAAGATAAAAAAAAAAGATGTCCATGGGTGGCAGTGGTCACTTACTATTAGGTAAATTGCATGATCTTTAGCTAATAAAACCCCTACTAATAACATAAATGTAAATGTAAGTTTGTTTGTTACGCTCTCACGCCGAAGGTATTCAACCGATTATTATGAAATTTGTACACATAATATGTGTACTAATTTCATAATAATCGGTTGAATAGTTTCGGCTTTCAAAACAACTATATATAGTTTTGTTTTTGTGTATATTTCATGTTATATTATTCAATCACTTGCAAGCAGTACTAAAACAAGTTTAATTTTTCAAGTAAGTGCAAGTTTATTGCTTAAACGCGAGCGAAGCCGCATGTAATAGCTAGTTTTATATACAAACTAACTTAATTATAAATCTTAAGTTTATATAAAAAATATAACATGACATGACGTCATACTCGGGGCTCAGAAATACCATCTATTGTCCCTATGTTACACTTATTCACGACCCCCGAACCACTATTGTTAGTGTACTCATTGTATTAAGAACACAATGAACAAATGTGACATGTCACATGTAATGTCATGTGACAGAACAAGGAGAACTATTCGTGAATTAAATCTTATCTAGTTTCATGTTGTTTTGTATTTGTTATATAAAGTTGACCCAACAGGCTTTGTTTGAATTTTGTAGTCTGTCTTAAGTTTGAATTTTGAATTTGCATTAGTAAGACTAAAAAAAACGTTTTCTACATTCAGCTCCACGCTAGAATTTTCGTCTGTGTCGTGGGTGCCATGGATACACACAAAGACGAACACACAAACAACCAAACCCAGAAATCTAAATTCATCATTCAGATGTCTGCCTGGCTGGGGATCGAACAAGAAGCCCACTGCGTGTCACCGGTATGGTGACCGCTCCGCCACGCGGGTCGTCAAACTTTCAGTTAGGTTTAGTATTATTTTATTTTCAGCACAAATTTCTTATTCTTTTTAATCTTATAAGAAAATTTTGACGGTAACAAACACAAAAATAATGAGTGAAATCGTCCATTTTGAAGTTGACTACAGATGTCCATGGACGGCAGTGACCACTTACCATTAAGCATATGATTGTAACTTCTATATTATAGAAACACTAGTTGTGTCCCACGGTTTAACCTGCTTCTACATAAGAGAACTAAAAACTAAAAATAAATATAACATAATGTTATACAGTGTACAGCCGTTTTTCAATAAATGGAATATTATACTAATTGGAATAATTGGACACAAAAATATTTTTAATTCGAGGCAGTAGTTCGTGATATTAACGCGTTGAATCAAACTCTTTATAACATTAGTACGATTCCAATCGATTCTACAGTAGTTGGGCAAGAAGCAAAATTATTCTAACATATCTGCAGTTCTTAGTAGGGTTGTCAACCGTACTATAATATATATAGTACTATATAGTATATACTATACAACAAATAACGCAAAAATAATATATTTTCGTCATCGAAATCTAACAAATATATCCATTAAGTGCAAATCCAAATTTTACGAACGGTTTACATTAATTTTAAAACAATTATGTCACTTCAAAAAAAATAAGGAGTCTAGATTTACTTACTTATACTTTTGTCTACATGTTATGTCTTGTCCTTAAAATACTATAAGTATAGTATATACGTGTAGTATATTTTTTAAATTAATGTGAAAAAATACTATTTTGTTGACAAAATGCTGGCAACCCTAGTTCATAGTCACATTATATAGCGGTCGGAAGCTATTACCTACTTACTTCCAGCAACAATTCACTTCCATCGGGAACTTATGTCACTCAATCTTAGATCCATTAACGTCTAGTGTTCTACATCACTCACGTTGTACAGAGGAAGAAACTGTAGTGCAGCTACTGTTTCTTCTGCCAATAAAGAAAAAGCATTTTCTTCATAATTACAAAATATTTTAATTTCTCATAATGAAACTAGTTACGCTGTTAAAACATTAAAATAACAATAACTGGCTGCTTTAAGGGTTTTTTGTTTACAATGATATTTAATTTTAATTAATTTAATTTTCCGTCAAAATACTTAAGTAACAGTATTATACTACACAGTATTCAGAATGGTCTATTTACTAGCTTTCTTTTGATACCCATTCTATCGTGGTAATAAAAAAATCGTCCCTCCCGCCTTTTCTTCCAATTTGTAGGCCAGTTTTAAAAGTAATATAGCCTATGTCACTCTGCAAACTGAGGCGATTCTAATGACATATCGTACGTCAAGCTTTTTGGGCTGTACGGCGTCACAGAGCAATAGAAATCCATACAAAGATACATATATACGCTCAAGAAACATTACCCTCCTTCTGATATTTTTAAGGCTTTTATTACTCGTAATTGAAGGCTATACTGACAACTCAGGTAATTAATTTTTACATTTTAATATGTTACGGGTTAAAAAACCGCTTATCGTGAGTACCCGTAACATATTAAAATGTATCAATTCCGCGATAATATCAGCTTAATATAATGATTATATCAGGTAATTAAGTACATATACGTGACGAATAGATAACCCTTTCCTTTGGGACTAGGTAAAAATTGTCAAAGCAACACTCAATAAATTAAATCAGGCAAGCCTTGTGGCCAGTAAATCAACTAGCTAAATATTTTCTTACTGAACAATCAATGTCCAGTAGTTAACGTAAATACACGTTATTTGTGGAAACGACAATCACGTGAACTGGAGTGAGAAACATCGTGTGCTCAGCCCGAGTGTATTATTGTTATTTTATTACTCCCCTATTCTATTTCGTGAAACGAAAATAAATATAATATCGATACTTCGCTTAAAGAGCGTCATCTCTTACGAATATTGTAAATGTGAAAATTTGTGAGGATGTCCTTGTTTGTTATTCTTTCACACAAAACTACTGGTCAGATTTTGATGTTGCACATACATAGTTGATCTGTATGACCTGGATCAAAATGGGATACTCATTTGAGACCCTCACTACGCACTTCACCAGCTAGTGAGGTTTAAACACAAACACTTCATTTTATATACACATTAGATACACAGTTCAATAATATTCATCAAGTGGGCGTGGCAGCTATTATTAGATCTGGAGTACGTACGCTTGGTCGGTGTCCAAATAGCTTCGGATGCGTCAGGTCAGCGCCACATACAGACTGCGATTTCGCAAAATTATGAAATTTCGACAAAATTATGGATCATGTGCATAATTTATCTACTTAAATGAAACAATTTTTAATTTGACTTTTTATTTATTGAACTAGCAAACGCATGCAGTCCACCTGATGGCAAGTGACATCTGCTGTCCATGGACATCTGTAATCAACCTCAGAACAGACTTATCTGAGCCTGGCCACAGATGCGTTGCTACTCCTGAGAACTAAATTGGAATGCCTCGGATAAATGTCTCCTTTCTCTGTTATCCTTTTTATGTTCTGTCTCACCGCACCCGATAGAAATGCACAAATTCCGGAGACGAACCATAAAGAGTTCTACCACCTGCAAGCGTGCATTTTTGTGTATGAACTAAAGGTACTAAAGACTAAGTTAGTTAGTAGAGGACGGAGGAGGAAGGAGGAGGTTAGTAAGTAGAGGACTAAATAAGAACGCCTCGGATAAGTATGTTATAAGACACCCCGTAGATCAGAGCTTAGCTTAACTTAACTGCTGCACCTCCAGAAATATATGGCAAATATTTTAATATTCTAATTACAGTTTGGCGAAGAAGGGAAGGTTTGGCCAGACTAAATAAGCTTGGATATATGTAGAAGTAGAGCTTCCAGAATTTCTGAGTGGTAGAACCAGTGTAGTTCGGTCGAGGAGGTACCACCGCGACACCTATTTCTAGCACACAGTTCTTGCGTTTGCGTTTTAGGGCGATAGTAACCACTTACCATCAGATGGACTGGAATGAAAAAATCTTATTCCCGCTTGTTGTAACAAAAATTTTGTAAGTGCCCGCCTATCCCTATCCAAAATGAAGGCATTTCATTTAAATAGACAGACAAAACATTTCACAGGTAATAGATATTGAACACGCAGACAAAGATGTGGTTATAGGTATGTGGCATAGGTTAGTATATTAACAGTAGATTGATATAAATTTAAATTATTAGGGACTTCAAACCACACATTTTCCCGAGGGAAATTTTGGGGTTCTTCGTGCACCTGTGGTTTACCAACTTTTAGACCGGACGACCTAAATAATAAAGTTTGGGATCTAGTAAAGACTGAGCTAACGCCAATTATAAGCGTTGTAATTTTTCACCCGACTGCCTGAGAAGGAGGATACCTACATATTATTCTGATATAATACCTTCGAGACTCAAGAAGCGACGTAGTACTCTCACGGCTTATTAACTAATATTGCGACCGTGGATGCACGATGCGCAAATTTACCTAGATATATGCACAAATTGTTTCGATAAGCATCTTCAAAGCTCCAAAGATTAACTCTAACAAGTGGAGATGTTGCTAAACTCAATCATGTAGGTAATTTTAGGCTTTAAATTTACAGAGTTTAGTTCATATTCCAGTGGTAGAAGTTCGATAATACGAGTAATCATAAATCTTTCAATTGTTATTGATAACAAAGTTTGTCAATTAAAGTTTTTCAATATCTAAAAAAGATAATCGGTTGAAATAAAATGAAGTAGTTGTTTCGTAACCGTAGTTTAAAATCAAACTCGCTTTAAAACAATTCGCTGATTTTAAACTTGCTGTCGGGATTGGAGTCTTCAATTACTAGCAGAGCATTATTCTTAATGTTCATACGGTCAAAATACCCAATCGGCGGCCAGCTTGGTCGTGCTGTGCTGCGAAGACAGTATGGCGGCGTGAGCGAGGTTGAAACGACCGCCGCTAACCGGCTCGCACAAAATCGTGTGTGTGGAACTTATTACCTTTAATATCCGTGTTTATTGTGAAGATATAAACTATTTGTGTACTACTAAGTGTGTGGACTAAAGAAAAGCAGTCATCTGCAACCCCGGTGTGTGTGCACGTGTTGTGTGGACCGCGTGGAGCCTCGCCAGGATCCTGGAAGAAGAAGGAACCACGGGCGGATCGTACGTGGCTAATGGTGAGTAGATTCCGTATTCCCACAGCAAGTGAGGTAGATGCTGGTAAAATGCTGTGTAACTGCCTATAACCCCCCGAAGTCTCGTTTGACCGTTTACTGAATTCTCCGGGACCTCGGGAAGGCGGTTATCGCACAGTAGTTATTACTTATTTGTTCCTTTTTTGTAATTTTCTATTCACAACCTTTCATTCGATACTCATATTATTATCTCAATGTCTCCTTTTCGTCCTTTTTCCTATTTTCCGCAGCATTTTCTTTTATCTCTTCTTTGTGCATGCGCCAGGTTTATTAAAAATGATATACGGCGCCTGCGAACTGGCCATGTAACTAACTAGCTCTACACACCTTAATCAGGTATTTCCAACTCATGACTAATATGTCGCGGCCCTAAGGAATCATATTTGAATGCCAGAATTTTTAACATGTTGGTGTTAAAATTTGCTAAACCTTGTTGAACGATTAAAATACTGTGTAGTTTTTATGATCTACATTCCTTCTATTATTACAGTTGCGTGTTGTATACACTTTTGAGTTTTTAACTACTGACATTATTTTGAGGGATGTAATAAAGTTATCGTAACAAAATGTAATAATTTTAAGCGCTAAGTAGCTCTTGATGTTATTGACATGCAAAGTAATATGATTTTGATTTATTAACAAGAACAAGTTAAAAAATTAAGATATAAATGAAATTAATAATTTATGTTATTAAGCAGAAATTGGTGTGGTGGAACATCTTTAAACAACACCAAATAAAACCTACCTCATATAGAACAGAGGTTCTATCTGAGGTCGATCACAGATGCATTGCGACTCCCGAGGACTAAGATAGTCGTCTCATATATGTATAAATGAGCCGGCAACCACACCCTTCACTCACGCAAGACCTACTTCACGCTAGACATAGGAGTGACGGTAGTACCAACCCGGTCGACGTAGGTTCTACCACCTACAAAAAATAAATTTAACTTAATAAGTTAAATTTATTTTTTCGCTTCTAACAAATGCTTATTGTATGCGGTAATTTTACTCTAGCACATTATTATCGGAAAAAAAATTACTGGAATGAAGCTAAAAAGCTAGGCATGTCAAGTTAATTAGTTCGCCACAAAGCTTTGCACTTACATTAAACTAATTAGCGGTTCTTCGACGTCCATTCTAGTTTATTTAGATAATGCCGGTGTTAGTTTTTTAATAAACAAATTAGTACAATGGATTAGTACCCATATTAATAGACGTAGAATCGCGATGTCCTTTCCTATCTTTCTTGTCAAATTACATATTAAAAAAGGAAGTTCTGTATGTGTTACCATCGCATATATTTGCATATATTTTTGTGCTACTGAAAATAAGTAATAGATAAAAAAATAAGTATTTTTAAAATTTTTGTTTTTGTGTTTTAAATTGCACCCCCCGGTGTCCTTCCTCAGCGCTGTGTGGAAGACTCCGGGATCTCCAAAGAAACGCAACGTATGCCGCCGTCCTTCCCGAGGTCATTTGGATGGACAAGATGGAGCTCCCACTCTTGCAGCCCAGGTGTGCTTTCATATGAGGTGACCAACATAGTCTTGGGAAGCAGCAACGCATCTGTAGTCGACTTCAGGTAGAAGTCCTATTTTAGAGTTCCATGCTGGTAACCCTGGACGGCAGTGGCCACTTACCATCAGGTGTTCCGCTTGCTCCTTTACTACTTCTGTAGTATAACAAAAACACAGAAAGAACTAAAATTATATGGATTTCAACAAAATATCTCTTTATATAAGGGGAAGATTCCTTTGGGATATTTTAAATGTTATTTTGTATTGCGTTACTACGCCAAATATCTAGACATACGTAAACAAAGTTTTAATGGCAGTTTTGATTTCTCTAGAGATATATTAAAATTTCTAATTTTAAAATACAGTTATTCGTTAAAAGTTGTACAATTTTTGTGGTTCAACTCCCTTGGAACAACTCTGCTCCTATTTTTACCCGACCGCGTCAGAAAAGTAATTATTTTCGAGCTAATGTATATAATTATGTTTGTAAGTATGTACGTCTATTTCTTTGGCATTCGCTGCCTACACGGATAGATGGATTAAGACATATAACATATGTATATTGCAGAGTGCGGCTACTAATTTTATCTTGGATTGATTACAGTTGTCTATGGGTGGCAGTGGTCAAATTCTATTAGGAGGACTGCATACATCCCTATAGTTCCAGATTAGAATAGAACAGGCTCTACCTGTCGTAAGAGTCGACTAAAAGGGAGCTTCCGGGGTTGCGCGCGCCAAGAGTGGGAGCTCGAACCGTCCAGCCAAATGACTCTAGGAAGAACGGCGGTACGTGTGGTTGCATAAGGTCATAAAGACCAGACGATGCGGTGAGCCTAGCCGCTCACTTGGGAGCCTGACAGGGCAATACGCTCAGAGGACTCCGGTTGTGTTCCATTGGAGATCCGGGAGTCCTATTCGCAGCACCGAGGACGGCTACCAGGGGTTTAGTGCGTTAGTGTTAGTAAAAATCCCACATAACCTGGCGTCGCTCCCACGGAGTCGGGTACCTTTTGAAGGCTTCCCCCTCGAGAACAAAAAAGGAGGACTACATAATCTTTCGTGGAAAACTAGAGCCTATGAAATCTATAGAAGGAAATTGTAAAAAAAAAAACATCTTTTTCTCCATATTCAGCATTGTTACCTTCGTACTACTCAGCCTTTTGATTATTACCACGTAATGGGCGCCTAAGGCCCGCTTGAACGAAATAGGAGGAAGCTTGTAATATAAAATGATTTTTTTTGCAGAAAAAACAAATTACCCGACGTCAAAAAAGCAGTCGTGACGTGTCGATTAGTTCGCCACAAAACTTCGCGCTTCGTTCATTAAAATTCAATTACGCTACATAATTGCCTTTCCAATTACCAATCCAAGGTAGCGTTATCACAAGCGATAAAAACCAAATTAAGTTTACCAAACAATTAAACTTTAATTGGTACTTATTAGTTAACGAGCTTTCGCCAATAAATACGTGTGAGGGTAATTTTACGCAACTATAAAAGTTTCGTGTAAGGCTTTTATCACGTCCGGTAGTGTAGACTACCAAATAAACTAAACGTCAAATATGTTGATACCCCTGAGAACTAAGATCGAACGTCTTGATTATGTGTCTTTCTTGACATACCCTTCAGACCAGAACATAGAACATGAACACTTAACACTGTTGTTGTTAAGTGTAAAGTATAGATGTTATGTAATGTTGTTGTTAAGTGTAAGGTATAGATGTTATGTAATGTTGCTGTTAAGTGTAAGGTATAGATGTTATGTAATGTTGTTATTAAGTGTAAGGTATAGATGTTATGTGTATGTAAGGTATAGATGTTACGGCGGAGCCTTCGAAGTCAAACCACACAGGGTTCTACCATCCATTATTATTTTAACTCGTTGGTATTTGCCAAAGAACAATTTAAGTCCTTGCATACTAATTGTAATACTTAGTCTTCAGTGCAGAATTACTTGATCGATGTTCAGCCTGTTGCATTTGTAAAGTGTAACACTCAACGTTCTTGATGTGAAACATCTATAGGCGCGAGTAAACCTGATGTTTGGTAAGGCGATGTTTGCATTTATATATATTTTGCGCCATCTGTTATAAATTATCGGAACTATTAAGTATCGAACAAAACTAAGCGGGCTACGGTGTTAGTTCGACTTTCGGGTGCTATTCGTAGATGGCGTTATTTTCATTATGCTATATATTTAGTTCCTGTCGAAATCTTGTCTTTTATGCATATTACTTGCATGTTTCACATCTGCCAGGCGTCACGTGCGGCTACTTTTTAAATCTCCCGTACAAAATCCGAATAGCGAATATTTAAATTGTCAGTTTTTGAAATAACCATTTTAATTCTTTAGTATTTCGAACAGTCAGAAATACTGAAAACACCAAGTACTTCACAAATTATATTTTTAACAACCGTTTCAAATGACAACCTGTAAAATCCAATGGTCGTAAAATATTTTCCCGAAAGAACATAAACATTTGTCTCAGTGCCGTAAAAAGACTGAAATATGTTTTTTGTAATCTGAAAGTTCGTGAAGCAGCCCGATTTCTTTTAGATCTAGTCACCACGTTTTTCAAGGACTCATAAAACATGTGTGTTAACAAATACGTGACCAAATATTTTTATTGTTATGAGAGAATGTACACAGTAGGGATATGAAAAAATAATCAATTATTAAATAAATCGATTATTTATTTAGAATAATCGATCTTTATAAATCGATTTGTTGACCATGAATAATCGATTTTAAATTAATCGATTTTTTATTTATACTTTCGATTTTTTACCGAATTAACTTTGAACTACTAACAAGATTATTTTTTTCGTTGTTTCACGTACTTACGATGTTTTAACAGCAGCTCTATAATAGAATTACTTGCAACGCCATCTAGTGCCCATTATTTGTTGTGTTTTGCATATAAATGAACAAAAAGTATTTGGGGGGCTAGCTTTCAAAAAAACATGGATTTTTGGAGAATCGATTGTTTGTTTAAAATATAAAATTGATTAATATGAAAATCGATTTTTGCCCAGCCAAGTCACATCCCTAGTACACAGAATTAGGTTTATCTCGTCAACCTATTATGGTACTACTATTTTGCCAGATGGTAGAACCAATGTAGTTTGACCGGGAAAGTACCACCGCCACACCTATTTCTAGCGTGAAGCAGTTCTTGCGTTTTGGTAGAGGGTGTGATTGTAAGGTTTTTACCAAAATTTACGTTTGCCGAATACTTTATTTTCATTTAATTTTATCGGTGAACTTTATTACTGAGCTCTATTTTTAAACTCAATTTAAATACAAATTGGTAACAGTTCATTTCGGAAGTTTTTAATTAAATTTTCGTCGAATGAATTTCGGAACTGAAGGAAGTAAATCGTTATTTACTTTATAATTATGCCAACTTTATTTTAGGGTTGTGTGGGATATTGATGAAAATACAAGGAAAAGGAAAAGAGAAAAAATTCAACCAATCAAGATTTGTACCAAGTGTATGTTAAATTTACGTTTATAAATTTCAACAAAACAGAGGCACTTTGAAATTGCTGACAGAAGTGAAAAACTTAAAGAATTACAATAAAATATATATTCAAAACTATGTGCAAAGACGTCGGTTACGGTGTTACCGTTTAAGTCCATTCGTGTCTTGAGTTCAATAGTTTTTTTACAATTTCAATAAATACCAACATGAATCTACGTACTTACTTACATTATATAATATGTACAGAGGTGTCACTTACGGTAATTGTCTATAAAACCATATGTATCAATGTATGTACATATACAATATACATACTTATATACAGAGATGTCGGTTACGGTAAGAGTGTCCCGAGTTCAAGGTTTTTCCATCTCAAAAAATGCCCAACGTGCCTAAAGATTTCATTTCAAAAAAATTAATGACTTACGATAGAAATAAGTGCCTGAAATACCAATATTTCGCTGAGATATTTCAGTATAAGGAATATGAAATGTTGAAGTAGAGTAGAGGATATCCTTGCAGTCTAGAGCTTCCGTAAGAATAGGAGATGAATTTTCTGTTTACCTTTTAATGGAAATATTTTTCATTTTATATCCTTTAGATTTTTACCGATACAATAATGCTTTCCACACTTTTAGCCCACAGGATTTTCTGTCTCGGGTGGCTTGGAAACAAAGACGATGACGCAGATAACCGGAACGCGAACATTAATCTAAATTCACCATTCAGTTGTTACTTGGCCATGGATTGAACCCAAAGCCCACTGCGAGACAGACCATTATCTTCTGAATTGATTACACATGCCTAAAGAAATGCTAATAAAAATATATTGACCGAAAGAATAGTACATACAGACTTACGTATTAGAGAGAATAGCAATAGAACTCATCGTGGTCGGAATCCGGTGGTAACACACACACAAACACAGCTGCAACTTATCTACTTATGTTTGAATGGTTTGCTAATAATGGATATGTATGTATCGGAATCATTTCGGCTTAATTCTGAGGAGTAGCGACGGATCTATATCCAACCAAGTAATTCTAGTATCATGGTTTACAGATGGCCAAAGCCACTTGCCGTCAGATGGACTGAACCATTTGCTATTTGTATCTATCTAATATATTTAAACGGGCAATTCTTGTATATTTATATATATGTATATGTGAAAGCATGATCTTGGAAACGGCTCCAACGATTTTCATGAAAGGTACAGACTGGTTTTTCAGGTCAAGGAATCGATTTATCAAGGTTTCAGGCCCTAGAAAACCTTGTTTACTAAGATATAGGTATTTGAAAATCGTTTTAAGAAGCTATATATCAGCGCCATCTATAACGCCGTGACTGATGAAGGCAACGTTGGGTCAAAAAGAAAACATTTCGAATTAATATTAGATGGCGCTTTGTTTGTTCAGATATTTCAGTTATTTGGAGAAAAAATCGAGCGAAGTTCGGTCAACCAGGTACATAAAAAACCGAAATCCAATCCAGTTAGAAGCTGCAAGCTCGAAGTTTCTATACACAGTAGCAACAATATATTTCATTAGTATAGTTTCGAAAAAAATAAATAACAGTGTGTTCCAAATGCCTCAATACCTACGTCTGGCTCGATTCGCAAACAAGTTCTTTTGTTACGTAAAAATACGAGTACAAATTTATTTCAGGTCTCAATTGAAGTTGTGATTTAGTTTCAATTACTTCAAGTTTTTTTTGTAAGTTACAAGTTTATACTTTAGGGGTGACTACGGTAGGGACTCGTTTAAGGACTTCTGTTTTTATAAATCAATTTCTTATGTATTGTAACTACTAAGAAAATTGTATAACGAAATTTAGGAAGTTCATTCGTTTTTAATACAGTTTTGGAGGCAAAATGTTGAAATTCGTTACCTTTGTTTAAGAGACGTCTTGTACTTAAGATAAATGGTTACTGCTGCCCATGGACAGCTGTAAGCAACTTCATATAGAACGAAGGTTCTATGTGAAGTCGATCACACATGCGTTGCTACTCCCGAGGACTAAGATGGTCGCCTCATATATACGTGAGCCGGAAACCACACACTTCCACCGAAACGCAAGAATTGCTTCACGCTAGATTTCTAGCGTGAAGCAATTCTTGGCGGTGGTACCTCCCCGGTCGAACTGTTTGGTTCTACCTCTTTTTGACCAGCCTCTTCATTGCATACTTGTTTCCAGTTTATAACAAAAGCAGTTCAAGTCTTGAACTGTTTCTTCTAGTAATAAAATACGTAATTATGATAGTACAAAGACTCGGAAAATTAATGAGTTTTCGTAATCAAGGACGTATCTTTTTAAATTTCTTTTAAACGCCGTGTTTATAACCGACCTAGTTACCGACATCTTTGTAAATAAGTCAATTCGTGGAAGCTTTTCCAAAGGAATACATTAGTAAGTATATTTCCATACATCCATTAGCCATCATGAAGTCAACTTGGCATAGGTCTCCCATAAATTCAGCAGGTGGTAGAACCCATGTTCGACCGGGGAAGTACCACCGCCACACTTATTTCTAATGTGAGTTCTGCGTTTTGGTGAAAGGGTGTGGTTACCGGCTCACTTATACATGAGGCGACCATCTTAGGGCTCGAGAGTAGCAACGCATCTGTGATTGACTTCAGATAGAACCCCCGTTCTATAAGAAGTTAATTTATGTCCATGAGCGACAGTCACCACTTACAATTAGGTGGACTGCATGCTCGTTTGCTACTTCATTGTTATACAATAAAACTATATATCAATTTATTTTATTTGCAAATCAAATAAAGTTTAGGAAATTTTCAATACTGTACAAAGTGTGTATTAAACCAAAGACATCATGCTCATTGGAGAAACGCATTTATGTCGTTTTTCAACGTCAAGCTTGGAAAGATTCCGATCACTTACAAAGTTAAAATTTGTTTGTTCTTCGTTTCCATTATTCTGCTACAGTATTTTCATTTTCAATTTAAACAATATTTGTATCTTTCACTTTGTTCCTTTCGGACTTCGCTGTTAGCAGAGAAAAGAAAAAAGATGATAGAAAGTTATCTCCATCGGCTTCTTTATAACAATATTGAGATTTAATTTGAGAAGTGATTCTACATCACTTTTTTGAAGTCTTTGAACCTCTAAAGTAGTAACGCATCCGTTACCGATTTCAACGCTTGCTGAGACAACGACCAAGATGGTAAGTGATCAATGTGGTTCATGGACATCTACTAACTCAATATGAACAGAAATTTTACTTGAAGTCAATTACAGATGTATTGCGTCTACTGAGGACCTGGTCAATTCGAAGTCTGCCGGCATTCATACCCTTACTGTTTTTATTTGTAATGGTGGTACCTCTCTGGTTGAACTATTTTGGTTCTACCACCATTCTTCACTTGATGGTATGTGGTTATTGCCGCTCATGGACATCTGTAAGCAACTTTATATAGACCAAGGGTTCTATGTGAAGTCGATCACGGATGCTACTCCCGAGGACTGCGATGGTCGCCTCATATATAAGAGAGCCGGCAACCACACCCCTCCACCGAAATGTACGAACTGCTTCACGCTAGAAATTGATGTGAAATACTTATGCATCTTCACGAACTTTGGCATTTACAATTAGTAAGATTACTCGTCATTCGTAGTTGGTGGCAAAGTTACCTTATCTGACCTCCATCAGATCTTACGGGATAATTCTCTCAGAAATAATGGGTGGTCCCTTCCGCATTTTGCACATGGATTCATTGACCTGAATGTAACCTGCACAGCCATCGGCATTTTGTTGAGGGATCGGTTATATATTCTATATTAAAATGACCAATTCAGCAATCAGTAAATGGCAGAATTGGTAGCAAAAGAAAAAGAGAAACAATAGCACTCCGCGAGTGCCGACAGAAGTGAAAATAATTCCTGAAGATTTAAAATATGCACAGATTATTGTTAAATTGATTGATAACAGATGTCCATGGACAGTGGCCACTCATCAGGTAGACTGCATGCTCGTTTGCCACTATTGAATATGTAAATAATGATTTCTATATTGCTTTTTTAGCTCTAAAACAGTTAGCGGCAACAGACAGACCGCGGAAGGTCGATCCTCGGACCTCCAAATATTATCAGATATACCTACTTGAATAATATTTTCATAGAGCGGCCGGTCTAGGCGGCATATTTTGGCGACCTTTTTTTGGTCGTAAAATATCCGAGACACACAATGCGAAAAATTCTCTAGATTTCAAAGGGGAACTTGCCTGGAGTCGGCAGTGTACAGGGACCTTTTGGCTTAAATGATTTTGAAAGAACTATTGAACAAAATAGCAGTGAGTACTACTAGTAAGTAAATACTAGTAGTAGTAATATTAGGGTAGGTTTTACACCAAAGTATCGAACTAGTTACATAGTAGGTGGTAGAAACAATGTAGTTCGACCGGGGAAGTACCACCGCCGCACCTATTTCTAGCGTAAAGCTGTTCTTGCGTTTCGGTGGAAGGGTGTGGTTGCCGGCTCACTTTT
>DWNE01004761.1:0-14757 GCA_018249875.1 Cecropterus toxeus
CAATTTTTAAAGAATTCGTCCAAATTATAATAGCAGTTTTTAATTAGATATTGTTTTAATTTAAAAAAGAAGTCCTTATCATTTTCCATTATTCTCAGGTGGTCAGGTAATTTATTAAAAAATTTAACACACATCGCGTTAGGTCCAGAACTGAATAGTTTTAATTTTGCCGTTGGAATCTGTATTTTATTTTTATTTTGACGTCGTGTTTGGTATCGTTGGGGTTGGTTTTCTCGCGTAACAAAGAAATGTGGATATTGCTTTTTTGAAATTGGTTACAGATTGGTTACTAGCCCTGTGGACTAAATTGAAAGGCGTCAAATAAAAATTACTAACGCGTCAGATTTTAGCCGTACCTCCGAAATCAGACAACGAAAATTTATACCATTCCTTCATAATAAAATAAGGTGTATTTTACTTGAATAATATTAAGTGTTTCTCGTACATTTAATTTCATAACATATACATATCAAGTATCTATATTAAAAACTAAAAATAAAATATTACCTGGAAAATATTTGCTGAGAAAGCCGCCAAAGGAGGATGCATAACTATCGTATTTGTTTTCATATACTCAATAATTTTACCCCAAGTATATCTTTTTACTAACAAATTAGTTCTTCTTCTTATGATATCACTGATTAATTTGAAGTTTATTTCTTCGACATGTCCATTGTAGAAATGTTGAGATCTTTCTTTATAGAAGGTTAAAATTTTTCCTTTACTTTTATCGCTATATAGCTCTCTTACAAAAGCTGAAATTGCTACACCTGAACCAGGACTTGTTTCAATCGAATCGGAAATATTTTTGAGCGTAAAATGAGGGTTAAATGTTACCATGTCATCTAGTTTAAGGATTTCATTCATTTCTCCTGAGGTTGCCCCTCTAGCACCCATAAACATCATAGCTAACATAGATGTAATAGAGTAAGGCGATAATACGAAACTTCGTTTTTTATCTATGTCTTGTACAATATCACCCCAGTACTGGAAAGCTAACTCATTACATAGTTCAGTGAATTGTGCAATATCTTCGCCTAAATCTTTAGTTGTAACCTCTAATCCTTGGTTTTCCTTCGAAAAGTCAAGAATTATATTTTTATCGTCGTTCGTTTCAGGAGTATTAAGTCCATCACTTTTATGTTTGTCCTTGCCTACTTCATTACCTTTAGATGGAGAGACAGTTGATATTAATTTCCAAGAACTATTTCTTTCATTGGCTAATTCCTTGTCGTCAATATTAACTTTCTGAATTTTTTTCTTAAATTCATCCACTTTAGGAAAAACCGCAGGTTCTTTTTCTTTATAATTTACGTTGGATAACCTATTTTTCTCTGAAGCAATTAATACTTTATTTTTGTCCGTATTATAAGGAATATTTCCACTTTGTTGCCTAGTCGTTGATCCTAATTTAACAGTAGTCGACTCTAGTTTAGGCAAAGATTCTGTAGACGTTATAGACACTACTTTGTCTTCAATAGCAGTAGTAAAAGTAGTTTCACTTTTTTTCTCATTAGATACTATCCCCGTTTGTTCGGAAATACTTTCTAATTTATGCATAATATTTGGAGAATTACTTTGAGTATTGACATTTGATTCAGCGACTTCACTTTTCTTATTCTCAGCTAAACTTAATGCATTGATTCCAGATTGTTCAGTTTTATCTTTTTGCAACACTGGAATTTCATTTGTATCATTATGATAGAGTTTGTTTTCATTCTTCTCGTCACTTATTGGTGAAACAATTGGCACTTGCAAAGTACTTGATTCAGACTTAATTATTTTATCTGTTGTGGTTTCTGTATCGGATGGTTTTTTCATTTGATTTGGTTTATTCATATTATTATCCATCAGTATTTGAACATTTTCGTCTTTCATGATATCAGAATTTTTGTCAGTGCTAACAATTGACTCGGGAGCTGAATGTACAACCTGAGATATTAGGTCTTCCATTGACTCAGATAAAATTGGATCTATTGTGGTAGAAGTAGTAGTAGTAGTGCTCGATGTAGTCGTAGATGTAGATAAGCTTTGTTTCTGCGTAGATTCATCCTTTACATTATTTTTTACACCTTCACCTATCACTGTTTTATTGCCATTCTTTTCATGTGGATTTAGTGTAGATATTTTTATAAAATTGTCGGAATTACTACTGTTATTCTGAATTTTATCTTGTTCACTGTCTGTCGGTATTTCAATTTCCACATTTTCCTTGCTTTCTACATCCATATTACTTATCTTTGTAGTGTCTAATAAGTTAGAAGTCGTCGGTAGTGGCGCGTAATTTCCGCCAAGATCTGACGCTATTTGACTTATACTTTGGGCTACATCGAAAATTGGTAAAATATGCTCATTATCTTTTTCCTCATTTGGGCTTTTCTCGTTTTGAGAAGGTCTTTCATTATTAATATTGTGATCATTTTGTAGGTTATTTATTGTTATAAATTCTGTAGATGATACAGTAGTTGAAGGTGACACTGATTGTGTTGTTATGGTTGTGGAATTGACTTTATCATATTCCTGTTCATTATCTGCAGAAGTTGAATACAAATTCGTGCTTGTATACGGTTTGCTTGTTGTAGGTGAAATCTTAGGAACCGAAGGTGTACTGGATGATGGAGTAATCCTCTTTGTAGTAGTAACTGTGGTTGACGGAACTATTTTAGTCGTGACTACAGGTTTTCTTGTAGTTCTTTCAGTAATGTAAGATGATGTAGAAACAGGAACAAAAGTGCTCACTTTTTCATATTGTACTGGTTTTCTTGAATCTATAACAGCACCAAAGCTTAGGGGAATCGTATTGGGAATTTCACTACTTTCATTAGTTACAGATGGCTTGGCAGTTGTAGGCCTTCTTGTGGGCACTGCATGTATGGAAGATTTTTCAGTAGATGATAAGATTGTAGTTGTTGTGATAGTCGTTCGTCTATGAGGTATCGAAGTAGTACGAAGGGGACGACTCGTTGTCGTTACAGGTTTCGATTTTGTTGTGGGTTTTGTTGTAGTAGTAGTAGTTGTTGTTGTAGTTGTTGTTCTTGGCTTTGCTGTGGTTGTACTTGTTGTAGTAGGTACGCGTCTTCTAATAGGTGTTGTAGATCTAACTGTAGTTGTAGTAGTAGTCGTAGTAGTCATGGGTATTTTACTTGTTGTTGTTGTAGTACTTGTAGTAGAAATTTTTGATCGGTCTGGCATCTTTTCATTACCCGGTTTTTTATCCACGTTGTCATATGTTTCAGTCGTTGAACTATGAGGAATAAAATGGATACCTTCTTTACCTAGAGAATTTTCATCTTCAAAGTTAGAAGTATCTAATTCAATGGTCTCTGTTTCTGGGGTCATAAAGGATCCAGAAGTTTTATCCGGAACGACATCGACGCCAGTGTTCCCAAATATTGAAGGCAAGATTAAACTCCACGAGTCCGAAACGTCAGGGGTATCAAAGGGTGGCTGAGTATGGGGTTTATTTTTGTGAGCCTCCATTTGTGCTTTCAGAACATTTTGGACATTAGTGACAACATTATGCACTTTTGTGTAAGCGGGTTGGCTAAAATTGAACGCAATTGTTGGTTGATTGTCATTCGCAAAAGTAACTAGGCCTTCCGTTTCTTCGCCAGCAGCTACAATTGCCTGAATTTCCTCCAACGTCATTAATCTTTTGACCAGTTCACCGGATTCATCAAAAGTGTAGAATTCATATCTGTCGGGAGTCAAAAGATTTACTGGACTTCCTACGGTGGCCGGTACATTGGAAGGTGGCGGCAGTGCGTTTCCAACGGCATCAGCGATGAATGGCAGCTTAGAGCGCCTGAAATGTGATAAAAGTGGACATTAAATATATTAAAAAAAAAACCTATAATCAAAAGTAAGATAGTTGAAAGACAGAAATGTATGCGGCGCTAGTATCTTTTCAACCACGCCATAACGACCTATATTTTATAGTAATATAATTAAATTTCATTTAACATAACTAAATTTTATTTGTAAATTCAATTAATATAGATAATTATTCATAGGATTTTTATTCATAGGATTAGGATTTTAAGCTCAAAGGTATACGGAATCCAAACAGACATGGCAGTTGCACTCAATATCAAAGACGTCATTACGTTAATTAAATTAATTACCTGTCCTGGTTATCCTCGGCCAGCGCCCACGCGGCTAAAAACAGCACGCACACCGGAACCCGCATCCTGCCCCATACACTCCTCATTCACCTGGAACTGGTTACAACATAAGCTATTAATTAATGTAAGTACTAAATAAACGGGTAGGTCATTATCACCGCTCGTTAACTCGTTTATTTACCAGAATTTAGTTTTTATTAATAATACGCATAAATATCAAATATTAAGTTAGTAAAAATGTATTTATTTATTTATTCATCCCACCGCTGAGTATGGGTCATCTCTCAGAATGAGAGATAGAAGTTTCTCAGAGTGAGAGAATAGAGTTTTAGGCCATAGTCCAGCGCGTTGGCCAAGTGCTTGTTGGTAGACTTCACACAACTTTAAGAACTCTTTAGAGAACTTTAGAGAATTCTCTGATGTGCAGGTTTCCTCACGATGTTTTCCTTCACCGTACATCATCTCAGAAAAATCAGTAGTGCATGCCTGGGATTCGAACCTCGGACCCCCGATTGAGAGGCTGAGTTACAATCATTAGGCTATTACTGATCTTATATATTTATCAATTTATCAATGTTAATTGTTTATTGCACCTCTATAATATAATATCATGTCATAATGTCTTGTCTGTTTTTAGCACGGCGTAGTGCGAGAAAAATTCAAGTAAAAACATTTTAACACGGTCAAATCCGGAAATATCAGGAGATAGTTACAAACATAAAGTTAAAAGTTGGCAAATGTCCAGTGGGACTTGGAAATTCTAGAAGCGTTGTCGACACCGAAAGTTCACAGTTTTGCACGTTCCAAAGAAACACAGTTGGCACGTTAGGTTCCTACACAGGATTTTTCTAACTGAGCTGGACAGTAAAAAGTAAATTTACACGAGCTTAGACAGTTGTCATTTTGTTTAAAAAAACTTATGGAGAGTTACAGAAATATTTTTTTATATACAATTAGCTGTGCCATGCAGTTTCACTTGCGTTTATTAAAGAACAATCTATTAAAAAACAAACAATCATAGCGTAACAATCAATATAGCCTAAAGCCTTCCTCGATAAACCTTACTACTCAACACAAAAATATTTTTTCAATTCAGACCAGTAGTTCCTGAGATTAACGCGTTCAACCGAACAACCTCTCTCTCGCCAACCCATTATTATCCCACTGCTGGGCACGGGTCTTCTCTTCTTCTTGGTCTTCAGAGTGAGAAAGTCTTAGGTCATAGTCTACCGCGCTGGCCAAATGCGAATTGGTAGACTTCACACACCTTTGAGAACTCTTTTTTTATGAGAACTCTCGGATGTGCAAGTTTCCTCACGATGTTTTCCTTCTAATCTAGATCTAATCAAAGCGATAAATCCAGCCTAGGATTACAAGAAGTATTAATCATATAAATCATCACTCATCAAACATGACACATCACACACCTAAGGTATCATATAATGCTGTTTAAATAACCATAGAAAAATTGAAATGAAATGTGATAAACTTTGAACCAATTCCAAACATCAAAAATCCATTCATTCTAACTGACAATAAAAAATTGTCGCAAAAAGTTTAATCGCTTGACAAACATATATAACTTTGTAATATGCCATATTAAGCTTTATGCATGGTAAATAATTTATGACATGCAATGGGGCAATCACTGTGGTCAATATCTTTAACTAACGCTTATTTAAAATATTCCTTTTCAGTCATGTTAAAAGTATCGTTTCAAGTGGCAGGTAAACGACACACTCTTCTCGTTCTCGTTAGTTCTACAAAAATACCTCGACATGGCCTAAATGTTTAAAACAGGTCGCTGAATTCCTAAGATCGTCTGAACATGTGTTAAAAAGGTCGCAAACGAGACATTTTTCTTAAAATACCTGCATGAAATAACTGACCTGTATTAGTTATTATAAGTTAAGAGGATTTATGCTAACATTGGATAATCCCAGCGGTACAAACGTATCTTTAAAATGAATTAACACTTTAACGTTGAAGATTCACATCGTAAGAAAAAATACAAATTAAGAATTTATTAAATGTTCATTCTGATAAAATTGATGTAGCAAACGAGCATGCAATTTGGTATAGGCATGTTTAATTCTACTAATCCTACTTCCTACTAATCTCTATCATTCTTTTACCCAAAAACTACTAATTTGATTTCGATCAATGTAGCATACAGATAATTTATGACCTCGATTGATAATATGACATGATTGATTGATTGATATGACACCTAAGACGTGACACATGACCCAAGCGGGCGGAAGAGCGGTAAAAAGCTAGTTAATCATGAATAGGTTTGAAGTTCTACCAGAACTCGATCACTATTGACCCGATAAACTAAATTAAAACGCGTAAAAAGTTCTTTATTAAGTGGAAATTACAAAATATTAAAAAATGGTTACAAGTTTACAGTTTATATAACAGCGTTTATCACTGACATAAGACGGCAATAGTATTAGTTATTATACATATGTTAGTCTGTAAAGTATACATATATGATATGGACCTCTGTATTCAATTATACTCATGTATCTTTGTCTATATTGTCTGAAATAAATGATTAAATAAATAAATAAAATAGTTATAGTAGTAATAAGGCGTCATATGAAAAATGGCTTAGAAGAAGCCACGATTACTGGGTACATTAATAGTACTACCTGGTACTGTACCTGTACTGTACTGTACCTGTACCTGGTACTAATAGTACCAGTATTTTTTTTATAATAGGTACTGAAGTAACAAACAGCATGCAGTCCAACTAATGATAAGTGGCCACTGAGGCCATTGGACATCTGTTAATTAACCCCAGATAAGATCAGTGTCTTACCTGAGGATGTTCACAGTTGCGTTGCTACTCTTAAGGACTAACTTGGAACGCCGCGGAAATGTCTGTCTTCCTTACCACGCCCGTCAAACAAACGCACTTAACCATGATGTCATTAGACAGAAATAGGTATGGCGGTGCTGCCTCGGGACTCCAACCTCAAAGGGTTCTATGATCTGTTGTTGGAAATGTTAAAACAATCCTGCTTAAAATGAGATTATAAATACACGCCCATTCGCTGTATTTTTAAGCTAAAACAATTTAGGATCCAGTTTCAAATGAGATTAATACGCTACCCGCTTTACTTAGCAAACCTAATAAACGTGTCATTATTAACTTGTTTCTAGCCCTAACGGTATACATAAACGCGAATGTCGTTTAATGTTTATTACGGATCATCAACTGATATTTTCTAGCATCAAGGAAGCGGTGGGAACGTAATAGTTAAGAACTTGCCAATATTAACTTAAACGTTTCTGCGGCATGTCTCCGTGATACTTAGCACAGCGAGCGAAAATGAGAGATTTGAACTTATCTCACACTTTGATAAAGCTTTTCGCGTTTCTATGATACCTACAGCGTTGTTTTAGTTGGAAATATGAAGGAAATCTCCAGCTTACAATATTTGTTCCAACTAAAATTAAAATTAGCATAACAATATTTAGTATAAAAAAATTCAAAACACATGTTCTCAACAAAAATGACCAGTATCATCATCAACCCTCTATAATGGGTTAATGATGATACTGGCCACCATTAAACCGGTGCCCAGCAGTGGGACAATAATTATTGAGGGACAAATTATTGTGGGACAAAAAATATTATGTGACAATAATTATTATCCCACTGCTGGGCACGTGTCTTCTCTTCACACACGTTTGAGAACTCTTTTTGGTAACTTTTAATGAAATTTTATGTATGCAGGTTTACTCACGATGTTTCCATGAGGGCCGGTTTATTAAAAAAAAAATTAAGTGTAAATTAAACAATGAAATGTTTAAGTTTGATTCAAATAGTACGCTCTCTTAGCGCGCAGTAGCATTGTAAATTGCAGTTCTACTTCCAATAATAAACTTCCTTATCTATTCTTTAGAACTGTAGTGTGTACTCTAGTTATGTACATGGATACAGCAGAAACTTCTTTATTAACTTTCTTGTGAAAGTGATTAGGGATACGGATTGTATCTGGCTCCGTTTTAATAAGATGAAACTAAGAGGCGTTCCGATGTCCGTGCTCTGAATAATTCCGACTCCATCGCAACTTTGCTATATTATGCAATCTTGCTACCGAATAATTTATTCAGATCTATTCTCGGAAATCTTCCATTAATCATTTGTCACTACGCTTTAATGAACATTCAAATGATATTTTTATTTTCAAGCATTTCATCTTCTGCTTTACGTAAAATTTACTTACAAGCAATTGTTTAAAGTTATTTTTGACATTATAATAAATAATTGAGTGATTAGAACTAGTATATATTTTTTTGTTTTATAGCCAAGAAGTATGCAGTACTAATGATAAGTGGCTACCATCGCCGATGGACGCTAGTGATAAATCCCAGATAAGACTACGATCCCACCTAAAGTCCCGAGGACGAAGGGATTAGTAGTATTCAAGATGGACACCACACGACCCGTACAATGATGTTGACAAATACAGTCGTCAATGCATTACTGTCTCACTGCTGGACACCAGGCTTCTAATTAAGAGGGTCTTAAGCCATAGTCCACCGCGCAGGCCATGTGCCAATTAGTAGACTTCATGCACCTTTGAGAACTTTTTTCTTCTGTAGGTTTCCTCAAGATGATTTTCTATACCGTAAAATAGTGATAATTAATTTCTAATATACTCATGATTTAAGAAAACCAGTGGTGCGTGTCTGAGATTCGAACTTTGGACAGTCGATTGAGAGTCGACCATTCAGCTATCACTGCAAAAATACTGTAGTCCTCTCTGAAGTCGATTTCACACGTGTAGCTACTCTTGAATACTAAGTTGGAAAGCCATGTACAGGTTTAGGCAATCTCTAAATCTAATTTGCACATTCAAATTTTTTTTTTCAAAGTTCCTTACTTTTATCACTGTGAATTACTTACGAATACCTATTTTAAATGATTTTACAGAAACCATTACCTAAATTTCTCAGCTAAACCTTACTCTAATCTCAAGAGAATTCTACAAAAAATCATATGATAACATATTTTTGCACCTGTCATCGAGGTGACAGATATGTTATTATATCCACTTTGTTATTGTCACTTACAATATTTAAATAAAATATATGTTATAAGTACCTAAATGGTTGGTAAATCTTAAATATGATATAGATATTTTTTCTGTAAAACAGACATTCTGAACACAGTCCCCTGAGCATCACTGCTATAAAGATGGAACAGACTGGTTTATTTGCACAGAATAATTAATCATTTTGATGTTACAAGCTTTTCTTTGTTTATTATATTTTGGTTTAGACGTAGTAAACGAGTATGCTACCCTGCATACTCGTTTACTTACTGATAAATGCAGATAAAATTAGGGTATTCACTGCCATAGTTAATTGCCCTAATTTTATCTGCATAATTGCCTCGTTACCTGAGAACTAAGTTGGCACGTCTTGTAAAAGTCTCTAATCCTAACTTTTTTATACTATGGAGGCAGTAAACAAGCGTGTAGCCCATCTGATGATAAGTGGCCACTGGCGCCCAGGGACGTTTGTAATCAACCCCAGATCATATCAGTCTTACCTGAGTTTAGTCACCGATGCGTTTCTACCCCTGAAGACTAAGTCGAAACACTTCACTACATCTTTCAAACCAGCACAGTAATGATCGTGCTGCTATTAGGACCGGTACGGCTCCGCCACGCAGGTGTGATATATTGCGAATATCTATACTAATATTATAAAGCAGTAGAGTTTGTTTGGTTGAACGCGCTAATCTCAGGAACTACTGGTAGGAATTGAAAAAATATTTTTGTGTTGAATAGTAAATTTATCGTTAAAGGCTTTAGGCTATATAACATCACGCTATATTTATTTGTTTTTGATAGATTGTGCGAGTAAACGCGGGTGAAACTGCGTGGCACAGCTAGTGCAATATATCGCGAATTCCTCTTGATATTCCTTTATTAAGTTGTGACGTTATAATAAGTTTCGGCATAGCTACCAATCGTTCGTGCCTGGAATAATTCCGCGCCCAACGCTAACTTTGTCTTATAATTCACGGAACCTTTTAGCTTCCGAATAAATTATTCAGTTGTATCCAGAATTTGCTCATTGTTAAATAAATTAGATTGTAAGTACGTTTTAATGACTTGTTTAACAGATTCGTTTAGACTCAGATTTGTCATAGACTTTTTACCCGTCGGCGTCAGAAGGAGGGTAATGTTTTTCGAACGTATGTATGTGTTTGTTTGTTTGTATGACAATTTCTTTGGCATGCGCTACAGCCCAAACGGCTTAACGGATTGTGACGTATGACATATTATTAAAATCGTCTCGGTTTGCATAGTGATACAGGTTATATAATTTTCAAAAATGGCGCCTGGAAATAGAGGAAATAAGGGGGAACGTATTTTGTTGCTATTACGACAATATTGGTATCAAACGAAAACTGGTAAGTAGACCAATCTAAAAATATATATATTGTAATACTTTTACTTCTCTATTTTGACAAAAACTCATATAAGCATACTCTTAAATTAAATATATAATAGGCGAAAATTTCGTTTTAAGCAGTCGGGTTTGTTGCTTTAATGTTTTTAACGATGTTACTAGTTGTAGAAGAAATAACTTATTGTTATTCGAAGAACATTAATATTAATTATTTACGCTTGATATAGGTGTGACATACATTAGTTCTTCCTGGCGATGTTGACGATGGTACCTCCCCGCACGAACTACAGTTCTACCACCTGGTGATTTGTTGTTCAAATACTATCTCTAGCTGCGATCTTTATTACATATGTTAACTAAAATTGTATTTTTAATTAACGCATATTTAAATTCTATATTTTCATGGCTCACAATACATTGTTTCATTTTAATTGTACAGTATATTGTTACTGTTATTTTAATGCGTTTGTAATCGTAACTCTATTAGTGAATGAAAACAATTGGTTTCGCGTTAATTTAAAGACAATGACAACATAATTATCGCATTGTTTTGTCAGTATGTAATGTAAATACGATTTCGATGAACTGGAATATATTTTTAAAATATTACAGGAGCAAAAAGTTTATTCCACCTATTTTTACTCGATTGTGTCGAAAGTAGGGTAATGTTTTCAAGCTAAATAATGTATGTATGTTCTTGTATGTCATGTATGTATGTGTATGTCAATTTCTTTAGCACGCGCTACCTCCCAAACGGCTTGACGGAATGTGACGTATGACATATCATTAGAATCGTCGCAGTTTGTCATATTTATAATGGTGCCTACAAATGTAGGAAAAAGAGGAGAAAGGACGACTTTTTATTATCTTGACAATATGGGTATCAAATTAAAGCTAGTAAATAGGTCATTCTGACATTAACTGGAAATTAGTCTGAAATTAAGATCGTCACAGATTTATGCTTCGACAGCTAGTCACAATTATTTGATATACATTTTCATTTTGATAATTTTGCTACCTTCGTGCAGACAGGCATTATTGAATTCGTTCTTGGGACAGATATTTTTGCTAACGTGCCCATAGTACATTTATGCTCGTGACTGTACATTGCAATGTAAAGGTGAAATCGTAAACAGTGATCGTGTAAGGAAACGAAATAAACTCGTTCTAAGGGCGCTGATCACCACGAAACATTCGCTTTAAGCCTCACTAACCCTACGCAACAAGCGACAGCTTTATGTAAGAAATGTATATGCGTGTGTTATTATCTTTTGTAACTTTATGGGATCAGAATCTTATAAGGCCAGGGAATTTCGTCACAAATTGCGATAATTCCTGAAATTTGCTAAATATTTGAAATAACGCGTAAAGCGTATTTATTATGCCCTTTTGTTAAAGAGTTTTACGGTAAATAATTAAATAACATGTAACAACAATATAACTACATAAAACTAAGCAGACCCGTTTTTATGTACACGATATTATCCTGAAAGCAAAAAACGCAACAATAATTCACTTTCAGAATAACATAAAGTCATTTTACTTACATCGTACTGCAGAAAGTTACTTACAATGGTAGTTGAATAATTTAAAGTGAAGAGGTTCATTACTGTTTCCCATCTTAATTGTTCTCGAGCACTAAATATTCAGGTAGAAGTTTAGTGTCGCCTATAAATTCACCTACCCAATTTTAGCTTCCGCGATAACATCTATTAATGCGCGTTACCTTGGATATAACATAAAATATGGTCCTATCATTTATTATAAAAACGTACGAAACTCAATATTAACATGATCAATATATATCGGTTTAATTCTAGAATCAAATTACAAATTTTAAAAGGATTATAATAAAACTATCTTATTCCCGCGTCAGTGCCCGCTTCGGTTATGTTTATCACAACGATGAGTATTCAATGTGATAATCAAGATAATAAACATCTGCGTGCTAATTTTTGTCGAACTCTGACCAGGAGCTTTGGCTTAAAATAATACATATACATACTAACAAACCTTATGTTTTTACTTAAAAGATATAAAAAATCATTCTTTCATTTAAAAAAAACACATCATGATACCAGAGCACGACAATAAATACGTGAAATTTTCCGAAAGACTTAATAATGTTTATTTGGAAAACAGTAGTTAATTCAACGGTAATTAATTTTTAACGCGCAAATGATGTACGTTATATGATTTGTCTCCAGGAAAATAAAATCATGTACATTATTACTTTGTCCTCTGTAGTATCATATCTTTTTCATGTAGGATAACTGTTTTATTAACGTTTCTTATTTTGAGTGATTTATCCATGATTATAAGCTTCTATCTATATTATACGTATTCCTGGCTTGGTTCCAGATGTAATCACTTAGCGTCTGATGTACCTACTAAGTTTGTTCGACTTATTACCCGAAAACTTACACTTTCATCTTATGTCTCAACAACAAATATTTGTTTAAAACTAATATCAAAACATTTAAATTTATTTATTATTTTACCAATATTTTTATTACCCGAGTACATCAGAAGGAGGGTAATGTATTTCGAACGTACGTGTGTATGTATGTTTGTTTGTATACATGTCGGTTTCTTTGGCACGGCTTGACGGATTGTGCCGTTAGACATATAATTAGAATCGTCTCAGTTTGCAGAGTGACATATGCTACATGATAAATAAATTGGCGCCTACAAATAGGGGAAAATTTGTCAGGGAAATTTTATAGGACAGAGAATAATATAAAACAAACAAACGAAAAGTAGACAACTAACTTCAAATTAAAATTACAACAAAACTTATTCCTTCTGTAATAACGTTAAGAGAAAACAATAATGATAAAATTGATCGTTATACAACCATAGTATACAGATACTAAAGGCACGTAAGATATGAAAACGAAATGTCTTGTTATGCAAAAGTGCAAGAATGACGTAATCTTGCATTTGATGGTTCACGGATAATGCACTGTTTTCGCAAATACGATATGATCAGTATCACATTCAGATATTGTTCCAACAGTGCCTTTAGTACGAGTAATTTGTAATCAACATCATAGCCAACCCATTATTGTTCCACTGCTGGGTACGGGTCTTCTGCCAGAATGAGTCTTTAGGCCATAGTCCACCGCGTTGGCCAAATGCGAATTGGAAGACTTCACATACCTTTGAACTTTTTATATAGAACTCTCAAGTGTCTTAACACTAGTAAGGTAATATGGATATAATTTTAGAAAAAATCTGTGATGTTTGCTGAGATTCGCAGCTTGGACCCTCGATTGAGAGGCCACGTTTCAACTATTAGGATATCACTGCTAATTATAATTCGTTTCCTTTAAACAATCGTTCAGTACAGTATATTTACGGTATCAAATCTAAAGTAAATAAATAGAGCATTACGCAACTGCCTAAAAATAATGAACTAAAATTGACGTAAATCCTTTTGAAGCAGTCCGGTATTACTATTTTTAACAATTGCTTGCTTTCTCTTGTGCGTTATGTATGTAAAATAAGTATTCCCATGCACCAACCCAATATGCAGATGTAGTTCGAGGCGAATTACGTAACATTACCATTTTGATGGATGGCTGTGGATATCGGACGTGCATTCGTGTCCACAGAGCATTGCGAGTCAGCTTCATATCTACCTAACAGTTTTGCGATTTTTAAGCCTAGTCTCGTTTAACGTATAATATTAAATCCCATGCCAACATACGAGGACCTTATTGTTAAGGTAATATTTACCCGGCTACGTCAGAATGAGAGTAAGATTTTTCAAGTGCCTACATATGTTTGTATGTATGTATGTCTGTTTCTTTGATACGTTTACAGCCCAATCGACTTGACATATTTTGCATATTGTCGTATGTCATATCATTAGAAACATCTTGATTTGCGGAATGGCATGGACTATATTATTTTAAAACATGGTGTTTGTAAATAGGGTAAAAATTGGGAGGGATAAAGGATGATTTTTTTTATATCATATCAATATGTATGTATGTTTGTTTGTTTGTTTTTATGTATGTTTATTTCTTTGGCACGCGCTACAGCCCAAACAGCTTGACGGATTGTGATATATGACATTATTAGAATCGTCTCAGCTGGCAGAGTGACATAGGCATAGTGACATATTCTAAAACATGGTGCCTGTAAATAGGGTAAATCAGGGGGAGGGAGAAGATGTATTTCTTTC
>DWNE01004762.1:0-14757 GCA_018249875.1 Cecropterus toxeus
AGAATGCTTACAGCATTAAGTCCACCTTTGTACACAAATTTTTGTAAGGTACAAAAAGATTAAATAAATAAATAAATGATGAGTTTAGATTTCTGTTCTGGGTCTGGGTGTTTGTGTATTCATCTTTGTGTCCATGGCACCCACGACACAGGAGAAAATCCTAGTGTGGGGCTATGAGTGTAGAAAGCGTCTTTTTTTATATATTAATAGTGTTAATGTATAATGAATATATTATTATTTTTTTTAATTATACCATTTCATATAATTTCAGACACCAATAATAGCTTCAATTTATACATCGGGTCGTGATGAGCAAAATTTCAGTGACCCAAATACATTCTTGCCATATAGGTGGGACAGAAATGACCCACGGAGGGCCTCTCTCGCCAATCATGTTCCTTCCGCATCATTGCCTTTTGCTCTTGGAGCCAGGTCTTGCATTGGTAAAAAAATTGCAATGATACAACTCGTAGAGATAATAAGTCAGGTAAGACTTCAATAGTGAATTTTGGGAGTGAAAATCTCACCATTCTACAAATATGGAGGTAATCAGTGCTCGAAATAAAAAAAAAATCAATATGTAAAAATATTTATTTGGTGGGTTAAATAACACAGTTTGACTTTCTTAATAGGAATATTGTGTGTTATCAAAGTTCATGAAAGTTTCCTTGTTTACAGGTGATCAACAATTTTGAATTTAAATGTTCAAATGATTCAGATGTAAAAGCCATTACTTCACAAGTGTTAATTCCAAATAAGTCCATAAAGTTGATTTTAAGTACTAGGAATTAATATAAGTATTTTAAGAGAAATATATTATGGTATTTTTTAACAATAATCAGAAAGGTACAATTCATAAAATATGTTTTATAAAATAACTTTAGTTTTATTTACAGTTTTATATGTTTATTATAATGAATGAAAACCTTAATAATAAAAACAATATTTTAAATGCATCAAGCAAGATTAATTACATGTTTGAAGACGTTATTTAACTATTATACATTTTACTGGAAGAACACATTACTCATAAACTCCATTAATAATTTCCACAATTATAAACCTTCAGCCTTTAAAAAAGTAATATTCAATTATTACACTAGTACATACATTATTTGTGTAACTGCCTCCATATGATTGATTTTATATCATCCAGCCATTGGTCTTTGTATTGCAAATGAAGAATATTTTGGAATGATTGTACTCTATCTGAATCACACATCTTACCTGTTAGCAAATATGCTACTGATTCCACACATAAGAATCCCATACCTTCATTCAGTGACCAAATGTATATCTTATCAGCATTTTCAGGTGTCAACTGGAATTGTAGGATTGCACTACAAAGCAATTCTTTTAATCTATCAAACAAAAACCTATCTGCTAGTAGTAAGACTTCCAAGTTGATCTCCAGTTCCATAGCCATTGGAAATATTTTAACTTCACTCTTAGGATTGTTCACGCCGCAATGTAAAAGAGTAAACAGATACTCGAGTGCCGGTTTCGTGACGTTTTTTAACTTGACGCGTTTTTCAATGGATTCTTTAAACTGTCCCATTAACATAGCGGAGAAAACATCCGAATTTTGGCACAAGAACACTTTGTTAGCCTTCACTGTTGATAAGTCATCCAGCTCAAAAGTAACTATATCATCCTTCGATAGATTATCCAGTATTGGGTCATATTCAATGTATACTTTCTCTTTATATCTTTTTTCAAGAATTTTTGGATCCTTAATGTGAACATTATTTGCTAGTTTTGTTAAAGCGACGACACAATGCTGTATGTTCTCTTTGGATTCGTTAATTATTTCAAGTAATAAATTTAAAGCACTACAGTCTACAAAGTATTTTTTTAGTGGCTTTTCAGTTCTGTAATAAAGATAAACATCATAGTCTCTAAAGTATAAATTTTTAGCATATATATAAGTTACAACAGAAGTAGTAATTATAAAATATATCTCTCACCTTACAATATATGGTAGAGTAAGACACAAAGTTTCCTTCATATATGAACTGCCTTTTAACAATTGATAACTTATTTCTCCTATGCCATAGCTTGATTCAGCTAAAATTGATAATTGTGCTAGATATTTTGAACTTAGCCTTGAAATCTGAAATTTGAACAAGTTACTTTTTAAAATCAATTTCTTTTATAATAAATAATTTATAAAATCATATGTTTCATACTATATAGCTAATAATACTTACTTGCTTACATTGAATACACTTAGCCGGAGGATGTTTTGAGGTCATTGACATCTCGTGTAACCTTAACGCGAGCCTGTGTTTAAGTATACTCATCAGACATAAAGTGTTGCTGTAAAAAATATGTCATAATTTAAAAAAGGCACCAAAATTTTAAAAATGTTTGAATTAAAGTAATTACCTGAAAACCTTAGCTAGAATCCGTGCTGCTCTTCCTAACGGCCTCTTGCATCTTTGTACGTAATCCAGTAAAGCATTAATACACTCCTTCCCTGTCAACAACTCTAGAGTATTGTTAGTCGGAGGTTCTTCACGGAGACTACTCTGGGCGTTGCAGGCTCCCGCGGATACGCAGAACAGCAATATCAAGACACAACCAATACTTGAAGAATTTGCTGCTGTATCAATCTCTGCAGAAACGTCGTCCTCTGTAATCATATAAATTTAATCAACACAATCTTAGAAAGATCTCGTATTTTGTCAAAATAACTCATTGTTTTCTATAGCAACCACGTACTAATATAGTATACATGAATCTGTACTTATGGCATTTATGATATCGAATGATAACCTATGTCGCTGTGTAACAAGTGATGATAATAGTTGCCACCTACCAACTTTGAGCAGATTATGCGCCATTATTACAGAATAGCAATACAATTATGAAGTTAATAAAATATTCTATAATTAACAAACCCTTCAAAGGAGAATCCTCTTCATCATCCACAATAAGTTCATCCAAGTCGTGAGTTACGTCAACCACCACGCTATTGGTAGCCAAGGCCGCTGCGCCTTCATTATCTACGTCTACCTCTACTTCACTGCAGACCGGCGAGTATCGGCCCGATATCTCTGAATCCGAACTATCTGCAAAGTGCAATATAGTACGAGTCATAATTGTTATACTTCTATAACACCCGACTGTTTGACGACCCGCGCGGCGGTGCTCTCACCATACCGGTCTACCACACTGTCGATCCCGGGTTCGTTTACCGCCCAGAACAGAAATGTGAATGATGAGGTGGGTGTTTGTGTATTCATCTTTTTGTGTCCGTGGGACGCACGACACTGGAGAAAATCCTACTGTAGGGCTATGAGTGTAGTATAGTGTAGAAAGCGTTTATAACATGTATAATTAAAATATTACGTACAAAAATCGAATCATTGTAAGTATATTGAGGAGATTATCCTTTTTTATCTTTTGGCGGTTAGATCCTATGGCGAGAGCGGCGCCAAGATTGCTTACGCTTTTTGAGTTGATATTTGTCGTTTCATAAAAAATGTTAAAAAACAATAAACGTCACTTTAATAATTGTATAAATAAGATAAGTTATGACCGCTAAAGACTTACGCACGGTACTGCGGGTAATATAAATATTTAATGGTAGTTTTGAATAACTGATTTGACTTCCGTCAAAAGATTTGTTTACTGAAGACGAATAATGTTAATTCAGCCTGGTTACTGCAACATACATATATTTTGCCGCATCTTATAATATTGCGATTGGCTGATTCTATTTTTAGCGGGTATTATATTCTAATTATCCTAGGAACTCACTATGTAAATAAATATTTCTCCTTTATGAAATTCTATAAAGGAATTAATATAATAAAAGAAATATTTTTTTACCATCATTAACACTAAATGGAGACATAGGACTTGCTGAACTGCTAGGACTCCATGGATATTCCGCCCAAGATGGTGAAGTAGAGCTACCTTCGCCCGTACTAAATCCAGATTCAGGACTCCAATCCCACCTGGCGCGTTTACAATTAGACCGGTATTCAGGGCTAAAGGCAGAATTATTGCTGTCTGAGTATGGAGAAACAGGGCAATGATCAAGTCTATCTGGACTCATAACACGAGGCAATTGCTGTGAGGTCGATGGCCATTCTGGGCTCTTAGGTTCCCAGTAGACACCCGCAGACCAATCTTTTGATGCCATTTTTATAACTTGTGTTTTCTGAAAAATAAAAATTATCTTTACACATTAAGCACATGAAAATGTGCAATTTCTACAAACAAAAAAAATGTGAGCAATAACCAAGTGTGAAAAATCTTAACTAAGTAAAGTAGAAGCTTGAAATACATTCTAAATCATGTGCTAACATGCCCAGCAATAAAGGACATAAAATTTGTCTCTGTGGTTTTATATATATTAATTTTAATACCAGACAGCTTAATTTAATGATTTAATGATAGATTATGATTACAAAATTAAATAAGCACCTTTTTAGATGGCTCCGGAGACAAGTCCCTAGACCTCTTCAAGCATTTGCGAAACGATTGACCATTTTCGTCTCCACTTTGACTCTCATCTGTTGCATCACTAACAACATTATCAAGAAACCCCACAATCATGTTGTCCCTTTCTATTACGACTTTTAATTCATCCCCAGTGGTTGATGGGGAAGCTTGTCTACGTCTCTTTAACAGGCCTGCCTTGTTATTTTTAAGATGAGATGCAGTAACTTGTATTATAGGCTCTACATTTAATTTATTCTCCGGTTCAATTTCTTTACTGTTGTGTTCATATTCCATTGTATTGAGGTAATTTACAAGTTTATCTGTGAGTAGACCCACTAGGCCTTCGTTGATAAGGATTTGAAATGCTGAAATGGTTGTAAAATTTAAAATAAGCAACATAATAACAACTACAGAAGTACATTGTATTGAATGGTACATGACATCTGAGAGCAGAAAATGTTTATTACTAATAATACTAATAGCAATGTCGTAGCTGAGCGCAGGTCAAGTAACCCCTACTCACAGCCTTGTACCGCTAGGGCCTTTGTCAGAAATCCTTTAAAACAAAATACTAACATACATAATAACATTATGAAAATCGACTACGCTAATGCAACTCAACCCAAGTTATAATTACTGCTCGTAAAAGGTTTGTGCTATTCTTAAACCAGTAATATTCTGGACACATTAGAACCATATATTCTGTGGGTAATATATATTTTAAAGTGCAGCTTTTAAGCGGGTATTACCCCATGGACGCGCATATGCAACCAATTTCTTTGTAAAAGTCTTATCCACTTATAATACTTCGGAAAGTGTCTCAAACTACAAGCAACTAAATATTTATTTCCTTAGCGTTGGTAAATATGTAATTGTACATACCAATGTCATCAAAAACATATTGAAGTAGGGCCGGCATCGCATGGGCGTTGTCTCTCGCCGCTGCTATGAGTAAACGTAGGCCTCCGCAGTGTCGCAGCCGCGCCCGATTCACAGAGTCTCCACTGAGATGCGAGAGAGCTTTTGCAGCTCCGTCTGGCCATAATGAAGATTCTAAAATCATGTCAAATAATTATAATAGTTGCCTGCAGTGGTTGCAATTCGACCCTAATTAAACCAAATAAACACTAAACTTGATATGCACTGAAGTATAACAAGAATAGTTCTCAATTTAAGTTTTGGTAGGAAAAAGGAAATTTATGACAAAAGAAGTTTTTTGATAAAAAGGATAATCTTTTAGCCACTCTAAAAGATTATTTATGCTATTTGTGAAATGCTGTTTGAATTAATAGCACACCAGCATGTAATAAAGGCCTTTGTCTCACATGCAAATTGGATAAGCAGATATACGGAGTGTAGCAATGTATATGAAATAATTACCTGAAATTTTTTCTAATATCCCAACAAGACATTCAACAAATCCAGCAGTGCCAAGGAGTGGCCGACAAGTAGATAGATAACAAAGATTCATAAGACATTTCAAAGCCAAACTTTCGTAAGTATTAGTTAAAGCTACTAAGCATTGATAGCCTCTGCCATCACCTTGGATCTGTAGAATAAATATTTAAATAATGTATATTACTATTCGGACATGTTAAATACATTATAATAAATTAAACAGTTGAAAATGAAATATTAGTCATAGATGAAAACAATATCTCTTTTATGTAGATATACCTAATTATAATAAAATAACATAAAATATGATAGATAGTGACTAAAATTCTATACTTTGAGATATAGTTTATACTCTATAATTATTTCAAAAACAAAAAGGAGATTTTTTTAAAAGTTCTAAACCTTGATCTAGTGTCGAACAAATTTAAAAGTGACATAACTATTACTTCTTTTTAATAGCGCATTCTAAGAAACTCCCTTAATATGTTATTAAAAACAAAATTCACATCAGACCCTTTCTAGCTGGACAACATATTATTAGGATGTTTTTAAATTTAGTCCTATGTTTTGTTAGACAAGTGTAGCTATAATACCTGTTCTGCACAATGAGGGTTAGCATATGTAGTGAAATAACCTAAGCATTTCAATATTCCAGTGATCAATTCCTCCTGAGACTTTTTTGGCCGGTCTTCTACTTTATCTTGATTTGATGATTTTATTATACCAGCACATTCACACTCCACTGTGAGCAGGACAGATACAGTGCGCACTGCATTCAAACCTAACATCTCATCCCTTTTATCAATTACCATCCATAGTTGCCTGTAATGTGATGATTAATTCACTTTTAGTAACTTTACTGTAAATTTATGCAAGAGTTTTTTTTAAAAGCAATGTCATTGGTTATAAGCAAATTAAATAGTTTTGTTGTTTGAGTTTCTGTTATAAAAATGCCTGCAATACATGTCTGCTTTTGTAGCTACAGACATATGAAAACTACCCTATACTAATATTTTAAAAAATTAGATATTGTGTGTCTGTGTGTTACTCAATCATGTAATAACCACTGGTCCTATAATATGAAATTTTGCATAGATGTAGTGTATTTCTGGCCAGTCTATAGGCAAATTTTGATTTCGATATTTCCCACTATTTAACAATGGTGTCTATTTTAGTGACATCACTACACTTTTTCATTTCGGAGTTCCATATATTTATTTTAAATAAAAAAGAGAACTCAAAAAAATACCAAACTTTTGATGGCATATATGAGATTAATATTAAATTTTCTTGAGAGTAATTTTTTTTTGGTCATGTATTTAAGTGTGTACTTTCCTTAGTTTTATATAAAGTGTGAAATTTACCTTATTGCCCTCACAGCCATGGCTAGAGTGGGATAGGAAGTGTTCTTATCCCTCTTATCAATGACATTGATGAGAGCCATCACAGCTCCATGTGTGTGTAAGCCCTCAGCATTAACCTGCTTTTGTGCTAAGTTACCAACAAGACGGCACGCTCTCCCAATAATACTGTCTCGGCTCACAGTTTGTAGTATAGTGACCAATGGTCCAAATATATTTAATCTACCCACCTGGAATTTATTTAAAAATATTATCATTGTAATTATTGCTAAAGGTAAATAGAAACTACTTATTTTACATAGAAAACTTTTATTAATACTTAATGCTAATATGCACATATATGTTGCACATGTTTAAAAAAAAGACAGCATACAAAAAATTAAACTTATTTTTTTACCAAAGACCTATATTACTATTAGTATTTTGAAGTCTTCATTTTAAATAGATTATGTTTCATTTTTAATAGCATGTGATAGCAGGTTTTATTTACTACAAAGATTTTATATTTATTTTTTGTCAGTGCATTCATTTTAGAAATATTAAAAAAAAACCTTAACTATGTCACATCTCGGACTCTGTCCACTCATGAAGTGTACATACAAAAGAGATTTAGTGTTTCATGTCGTTCACTCATTTATGTGTACATTTACAAATTTTCATTTTAATTTATGAGTTTATCAGTCTAATTGCTATGCCAGTTTAGCTAAATTTTTGTGCAACGAGTGCACTCCTCTCTTGGTACAAGTATAAATAGTTCTATCTACCCTTTTATCTTTCTCAAACTATACATGAGTTAAATGCTTCAACCTTGAGCTTTTAATTAATAAAATATTATATATTTTAAAAGAATAAACGAAATTATAACTGAATTGAAAGACAGATCCAACTAAGAAAATTAACTTTGTAAACTCACCAATAAACTGCTTTCTTCTTCTAAACATACATTTCCAAGGATACTTAAGGATATATCTAGAATTCTTTCGTTAGGCTTACGCAGATGTGGCACTAAATAGTCTAAACCTCCGCAATCTCTAAAAAGCTTTATGCCCTTTTCATTCGTTATTATTTTAGTTTTTATCCTAATGAGGGCTTCCTGAATACGCGATGATGAAGTTGATTTGAGTCCATCCAGAACGGACTTTATCTGATGCTTATCCATTTTTTAAAATCGCTATGAATTCTTTTTATTTTCAATTTATTTCACAAAATAAAAATGGGATTTTTGAAATGTCGTCCGCAACATCAATTAGTTGTCATTTTTGACGTTAATCGATTTTTCATGTAAAACCTTGCTATTATACAATTTTTTAATTAGAAATTATGACAATATAAAATATTGGCATAAAAAACGTAAAGTAATATTTATTTATACCAACGAATATTTCATGATTCATTTCATGTAATAAATATTATGTGTTAGGTATTAAAGTTGGTTTTAAACTTTTAATTTTTTTATATTTTTTAGTTTATTTTCAGATCTGGCAACATTATTGGAAGAATACAGATTATTTAATGTGAAATAAATTATTTCAATGTTAAATGAATATAACAAAATAACAAAAAGAAATAAACTTAAACATCGTGTTTATTATGTTAAAATGATTTATGTTCTAAAATACAATTTATTTCTGTTGTGAGAAAATATTTATGTCTTAGCCTTAAGTTTTGATTTCCATTGACTTACTTACAGTTTACTCATGAAGCGAATTAAAAAATAAATGAGATAAAAAAAATGCGTTTGCGATGACAGAGTTTCTGATACGTTTTTTACATTGAGAAGTAGTAATAAAACTGTGATTGCTGATTATTGTAACATAAAATTGTCATGAAATCGTTTTGTGAGAGATGAGTGTCTTCGGAGATTTCCAACGTGTGTGGGTGCAACGTTTTCCAGAGAGTGCTTTGCCAGCCGCTTGGGAAGAAGATGTCAGGGCCAATTTGGCTAAACATAAACAGAAAGTGGCTATACTTAGAGAAGAGCTGGAGAAGGAGGAGTTTTACGTGGAGTACTTAGAGACGTTATTGTCGGATGTGGAGAAGCATAAAGCGACGTCCCATGGCAGCAGGGGGACACCGCCGTCGGGCGCTGGCGGGGACGATAAGACTGCAGATATCAAACAGGTAACAGCTTATCGATACGTGGATTGGCAATCGTAGATCACTAGCTAATTGTAAACATCAAATGTTTTTATTAGTACACTTTATCTTTGAAATGCTTAAATTGTAATCTCTAGTATACTCGTCAAAGTCCCTGTCTTATTAGAATACATAATAATGTAATTTTGTTATATATTACAGTAATAGAAAAGTAAATACAGATATATTATGATAACAGTAGTAGTCATGTGTGCATAATGAATTTATAACTCTAACAGATCTAAATCACTCATTGTGCCTACATAAATACTTTATTATGCCCTATGAATCATCCTAATATATATTCAGACTAAGTATATTACAATTCTAAGAATTGATGGAGGTTAATTTACTATTTGGTACACAATGATCAATAAGAACTCATACATAAACACAGGATATTTGTGGTTCCAGAAAAAATTGGGTTTAAAAAGCAATTAAATGTATAATGGTTCTTGTTTATATTTGCTGTATGAATTGATGCAAACAATAGTTAATTATAGGGATTTATTTATATTTTTTCCTTATTTTTTATATTTGAATATTTGATGCTCCTCATTAGACCTGCATTCAACTGTAGGTAGTCATAATGAATTTGTCTTAATTATATAACATTCAAGGCCATGAAATTTGTCCTCAATACATGTTGTAAATTCCTAGAAGATCTTAGCCTATATTGAATTTATATCTAAAATAGTATTATTTGGAAACTTATACCTTTTTTAACAGTGTTTCTTTTATTTTTCTACACATGCATACATACATGCATATATATATATTTGATGCTTTAGTGAATTATATTATAATTTTAGGAATCCAACACTGATTCATTGTCAAAGAAAAGTGAAGTAAGTTTGAGTAGTAACAAGAGTGATGATTCCAATGAAGGAGACTGCGAGGAAGTGCACCTCAGGAATAAACCAGCACACCTCGCAGAGCGTAGTTCTGTGAATCAGTGTATCAATGAACTGTCATCCAACCTGGCAGTAGAGGCAGCTCGGAGACGATGTAACAGCGAGGTGGTCCAAAGAACTGATATTGACGCTGATAGTAATGGTATAGTAGCTTGATATATACATTTTAATTTACATTTAAATCTGTCGTTTATAATACATTTTTATGGTTTAACATGTTTTTAAAGGAAGTTGAACCATTTGTGGTTAGACTTTAGAGCAGTGATTCCCAGTGTGGGCCCCACGCCCCACAGGTTGGCATTTGATAGTTAAGGGGAGGGGGGGGGGGCAGTTTTAAAATGGACTCAATATGACTAACACTTTTGATTTGGATATTTGTAATGTATAAGCGAATGTTTTTCGAGCATGATCTTCCTTCTGACGCAACCGGGCCAGATCTGACGCAGTTAAAAATTATGTATGGGCGGCATACAATTTTAGAAATCTTAAGGTGGGGCATGGCCTTAAAAGGTTGGGAAACACTGCTCTAGAGTCACTACAGCTGTACCTATGTATGTATGCCTAATAAGAGTAGTGTTAAATGCCGCTTTGTTCTGTTTTAAAAGGTGTGGCAAAAGAGACACACTAATCTGGGGTGTCTTTAGGGGACAGTAACATATCATGGCAGACCACAAATTGGACATGGGGTTGAATTAAGATGGGTTATCATGGATGGTACTTTATTGCTACTTTATTATTTATGAAACAAGAGATTTTTCGATTACCTAAATTTTGCACTTTTATTATTATTAAATGTTTATCATAACAGTAGGTGTAGAAACAAGTCCAATCCAAGCTAAAAACCGTCCAATGTCACAAGCTGGTGATTTTGTAACAGTCATCGAAGTCAATGGTCTGAAGCTAGCTGAGAATGCATCAAAGAAATCTGAAGAGTCTCCACAGTCATCTGAAAGTAGTTCCATAGACCCATCCACAGCTGCCAAAAAGAAAGTGCCACCTAAGTAAGTAATTAACCATTGTACTAACATTACATGTAATACAAAATTTATATTATTTAGAAGTACATATTAGGAAAATTTTATAACAATGAATTTGATCATAATGATGTTTTAATATTGTGATTTAAGGCTTCAATATTTTTGAGATCCCAAATCCCACTGCACCGGTGAAACAAAGTAATTCTTTATTTACTACACCAAATACTTTATTATTTATTGAGCCATCTTTCAAACAAGATTACACAGAACTAATGCATCACATATACATGAATCATGCACTTAATCTTACTGTTTGGGTCTTGCACTGGTTAAACTTGATGGCAAGAATATTTTTATAAGGTGATGTAAATAATATAGATTTGTGCTACTTAGTAATTTTCTATGGTTTTCACCAGACCACCACCAAAAGTGTTCAACAAGCGAGGTGCATCCTTGCCGGAGTCTGGCTTTCCTGAAGACAGTCCACCTTCGTCTTTAGGGAGGAAAATACGCAGTGCCGATTCGCGAGAATCTATTGCCAGTCGAGCATCAACGCCTTCTATTAGTGAAAGGGTATGTTTATCATTGAATGTAATATATTTTTAATTCATTACAGGTACTCACAATATGCGGTTTTTGCATTCCTATTTGTCGATATTTCGACCCAATTATATAGTATCAATTCTGAAGTAATATTAGTCTAAAAGCAAGACAATAATCAAAACAACTAGTCAGTTGTTGCACTCATCAGATACAATGATCGAGAAAGCCTATAATAATTTTTTGTTTCAGGTTAAAAGTTACGAATCAATTAATTCCTTATCATCTGAACGTAAACGTTCTGGTGGGGCGGCCACCCCACGCTCCATTGATGAAGAAGTAACTTCAACGACGCCAGACTTGGCGGAGGGCACTGATGACAAATCAGCGCCTATATCGTTAGAAAGCATACCAGCCGCAGTGCCTACTAGTGAAGATGAACCTTATTATGACCAAGTACCCGTGGACATAAATGATGGCGAATATGTCTATATACAAGCAGGTCAGAATTATGATGAAGTACATTTATTGGTCCCTCTGGTTATTGATCTATATCTCAGACCTATAATCTAATTCTAATCTGTTTTTTCTAGTTTATTTAATATAGTAATAAGTTTGCATTTTCATCACAACTGCCATTGTTAACATATTCCTGCATTTGACCAATTAATATACTTGTAATAAAGATCATTTTTCATGGCTAGCACCCGTGATTTTAATGATATCATGATGATCAAAAATAAAATTAGAATTGTGTTTTAATCCATTAATAAAAATTTGAATGTACTGTTTCAACTGTTTGGCATGAATTTGTGGTATAATTTAATTAAGACGATATTTTCGGTACCATGTATGAGTTGCGACATTATGCCCACTTATATATGAGGCTACCATCCTGGTCCTCGGTAGTAGCGACGCATCTGTGATCGGTTTAAGATAGAACCTCTGTTCTATATGAAGTTGCTTACAGATGTCCATTGGCGGCAGTAACCACTTACTATCAGGCGGGCTGCGTGCTCGTTTGCTGCTTCATTTTTGTAAAAAAAAAAGCAACTGATATTTGCAAAAAAAATACGTTTTGTGTGTTTGTATCATGGTTGTATCAACGTGTACTAGACTACACGATCGTTATTAGATGAATGTATATATAATATAATGTTGTCGTGTCAGGCGGCGCGGGCTCGAGCGCGGAGGACGCGTCGAGCGGCACGAGCACGCTGCCGCTGTCGGGCTGCGCGCCGTCCGCGCCCGCCGCGCCCGACTCGCCGCCCGCGCCCACCGCGCCCAACTACGTCAACATACACTACTTTATACAGTCAGTATAATATACTATGTGTACTACTATACATTATTATTGAAAAATATCGCGGAACATAAAAAACTGGCCAAGTGCGAGTCGGAGTTATGCACGTGCACTATGGACTGGTTTTAGGAGTAAACGAAACAGTTAGGGGCCATAAAGACCACGAAATAACACAAGGCTGGAGGGTGTGTAGTATATATCACGTGTATTAATTTTTTCGGCAAACGATTACTCAACCAAATTGCGGTGTTACGTGTATTTATAGGTACATTTATAGGTGCTAATCCGTGGTCCGAGGATACTATACACCGTATTCTGTTGAAGGATTTGCATACTTCTTACATATCGTATTTGACACAGATATCCACCTAATAGATGCATCGTGGTTTAATATAATTTATACAAATGCAAATCACATGGTAAAATAGAAGCAAGCAATTACAGTTTTTACCACTGCGCCATTTTTTCTTTTTAACCCGGTTAAAGCAACTATGTGGTGACCAAATAAATGATTCCAACAATGGAGCAATTTATTACGTTAATTTGTACACGTAAGTTTCGGAAAGGAAGTGCCTCTTTAGGTGTAATTAGCAATAATTCAATTCAATATTGTATTTTTACTCAGTTAATTTTGTTGTTGATATGTGTCATTCATAAGAAATAGTAATGTTACTGTAATATATGAGCACATATTTTAATATCGGTACACTTTATATCTGCTTGAATATTATTGCATTTCGACATTTCGACTCCACGTCGTAGATAATATTGTGCATTTTCCATAGGAAGGTATAAGGTGGGGTGGGAACTGGGTATTACGGTCTTTTCTGGAAAATGTTGTAAATGATTCATTGAAAGATTTAAATTTACTAGAATACTTATTTACATTAAAAATTGAAATTACAACTTTATTAAACTGTAAAGTGTCCTAAAAACTTGTAAAAATACTTTTTAAAAATTTCGCGTAAAAATTATAGTTGCCAGTCTGTTTGATGTCATTGCGTTCGAAAACATAATATCGGATGGACACCCAAAAGCCTTGTTTATCATTGAATTAAAGTTAGATTAAAGTGAAGATTAATATGTTCCACACTAGAGGAAAGGTAATGGTAAATTTTAAAATTTAATAAGGGAATTAATACTTTATTTTTATGATTTGCAAATAGACATTTCTCGTTTGTGATTTACAAAATCTGTAACATATTATTTTTATGGTAGCATTATATCTTATTTAGTGTTGCCGAATTTAGTAAACGATATGAGCGTACAAAATGTATGCCTGTTACGTCAGACAAGGGGGCGAAGGCGCGGAGGCGAGCGAGACGAGCTCCGAGGCGGCGGACTGCAGCGACACGCCGCTGCTGCTGCGGACCATCTCCTCCGACACCGAGGCCGCCACGCCGCCCGTGCTGCGGAAACTGCAGCATCAGGTAATTCGCATACTTATATATCGATTTGATATTTTATATTCGATTTTTTATAAATTTATAAATATGAAGTAGCAAACGAACAAGCAGCCCACCTGATGATAAGTGGTTACTGCCGCCCATGGAAATTTGTAAGCAACTTCATATAGAACAGGACTTATATATGAAGTTGCTTACAAATTTCCATGATTACGATTAACTCGATTAAATTTGATGGCACATCAATAAGCATTATACTTGTCCATA
>DWNE01004763.1:0-14757 GCA_018249875.1 Cecropterus toxeus
GTGCTTCGTGAACGCTGTCCGCTCCTTGCGACCCGTTGAACGTACTTCTGTTGATTGGAAGAACACGTATACAACACACAAACAACTGCATATCTGCTCTAACAAAAAATCAAAAAACATTTGATTAGCGCTTCAAGCCTCTAGAGTTAACCGTTTTCTAATTTCGCTACAATTTGCAGCGTAATTTCTTAGCCTTATAAGAACGGATACATATGTACATGTTTTTTATACGTTATTCATACGTTCAAGCTAGGGTTGCCAACATTTCGTCAACGAAATATAATATTTTTCATAATAAGCTGTATAAACATAGTAGGTACACGTATAAAACAAATAACTAGTATTTTATTAACAAAACAACATGTAGACAAAAATAAACGACTTATTTTACAAATCTTATATTTTCTTGCAATTTTTGAATTTTGTATTTTTACAGTTTAAAGTAAAAGTTTCAAGTTTCTATTAAAAGTATATTAAGACGCAAATGCTGGAACTGATGGATTTGTATGTTATTTCGGTGTCAAATATATAGTGCGGTAGCGTTATTTTATCAATAGTAGTACGCAGACCCGAAATATATTACAAAAAATACTATAATTATATGTATTATAGTACGATTGGCAACCCTACTTGCAGCCGTCGCTTACAATGCCAAGAGAAAAGCGCTTGATGTTTTGATGACCCTTGGGTAAGTAGGTAATGCTTAATAGCTAATCATTGACAAATGTTGCCGTTTAAATCATACTCATATCTATGACATAGGGTTATATCGTTATGTAAAATAAGTTAATAGTCATATTCTACGTGATGTTTTTGCAAACTACAGCTAATCAGACGTAATGTACCTAATTACACTTCACGATAACGTTCGATTCAGACAGAAACATCGCACGGTGAGAATTAAAGGGTTATTAAATTAAAGCTTAAAAGTTGTGTTCGCATTTTAGAAAGTTTCTTCAAGCCCGCGATTGTTAAAGGAAAATAACATTTACGTATGTCCTTTGGTACCACAAAGCTCTCTTTTTACTTCTCTAGACGAAAGACTGCGTTATTAGCAGTAGTTATAGTAGTAGTAGCTGTAGGTTACGTTTTATGAGTTCGGAATTATACGCTGTAGGTGCGAGCGTTCTTGCCTTTTTAGCGCATTCATAATGCCCATAACAGTAGTGGAAATTTATAGGATACCTAAACGGTAATAGGCTAATTATAACGTAACGTAAAACACTAGAGCAAACAATGACGCAAGGCAATAAACCGCACCTGCGACAATGAAGAAAGTGTAAACCGTTTTTGATAAACAGAGGAAGGCGCCGGCGCCGCACGTGCGATGCTGTTTGATTATACTATGTTCCTTGTATGCTACATGTGTCTTTTATTGCCAATCATCAATTTAAAGTGTGTAAATACTAGGTGCTAAGTTGATAATACCGTGGCTTGTGCAGTGGCCTTAGTAGTTTTACCATTCATCATTAGCCCTTAAAATGACTGTGTTGAGGCCAATGTGCAATCGGATACTGATGGACATAGGCCATATCTGCGCCACGCCGACTGGTCTTAAGCTCTTGAGCCATCTTAATCCAGCAGTTACCAACCATCTTCTTCAGGTCACCAGTTTGCCCAACGAATATTTTGTGTCTAATGTACATTACCATATATGGGCGAAATAGTAAACGATGATCGCTTTAATAATCATAATACATCACACTAAGAGCACGCATTACCTAACTAATTTATCTACCTTTTTTGTATATAGACTTCTATGTACAAACAAAAAAGGGAAGCTAACAAACATTTATCACTTGATAGAAGTCCAAATGAGAATAGAGTAAGAACCTGAGGTTCGCTACAGGTACTTTGCTACGCTTAAGTCGTCCATTGAAATTTTACAGATAAGTATAAATGTACCACAACAAACTACTCGTAATAACTACAAATTCAAAGACGCCCCATTCGGTGGGTGACCGTTAGAAGCTTGTATGACTGATAAGATGATTCCTAACTGCCTCTGTACGAGTTAGTTATGTATGTGCGCAGTTTTTGAAATAGTAGAATACCGCATTCGATCTCCGCTGTCTGACGGTATGTGATCGTGTTTTGTTTTAACCGATTGTTTTCGTACGATAGCATAAGTAACAATGCCTATCTTAAGAATCTTAAGAACTACCTACCTATATTAGGACAGTATAGGTACTCGAAAGTTTTATATAAATTATCTTTAAAAACAGAAAGTTTGCAATAATATTTATGTTTATCTCGTTAGGTACAATAACGAAAAGTATTTTTTAAAATAAATTGGTACTAATATGGATTACCTACTTGCGTTACTATATTATTCAATAGGTTTTAGTAATCCTTATCCATTTAAATATGTTATTTGTAGGAAAATTTATATAGAACAAATACCTAATACTTACCTATATACTAAGTAGGTACCTAAATAAGTGTAGCGAATCCTACTTTCAAAACAGGTACGAAATAATAATGTAATAACATACCTTCCTCGCTGAAAGCGCTTCCAGCCGTCTCCACTTCCTCCTCCGCCTTCACCAGCATTTCACGAGGAGGCTCTTGCCACTGCCTCCATTCCCACTCGCCACTCTCCATTCTATCCCTGTCCGCTGTACGATAGTCGTAAAACATAGGCAAATAATTTTGCTGAATCTCTTGATATTCCGCCGCGAAGTTTTGGTAAAAGTTTGGCTCGAAGTAAACTTGTTCTAAAGAATGTTCTTCTTTATCAAAGCTTTCTTCGGTTTGTATAAGAAAGTTAGTTTTTATAAATTCCATTGTAGCTTATAGAATTAATGCACTTCAAATATGAATTTAATATTTCGTTGTAAAATTTAAACCGCGTTTAACAATGTGTTTTTTTTTTCAATATAAAGTTATTTGAGTTCACAGATTAAATTATTTCAGATTACAAAAATCTGGAGTTTCCTGAAAGCACGTCTACACGCTATGGTTTCAGGAACTGAAATCTCGTCTCCTGCGCAGTGCGAGATGCAAGGCGGAGCTTGTATAGGGCGGGAGACAAAATGGGACGATACATAATTGAATCACCAATTTCAGATGTCACCGCCAGCCCATTTGTTAAGCATCATACTCGTAAGATTGGGTTTGAGACTAATTACGTGTGATACATTTAATGCGTATTTTTGTTTGAATATGGAACTGTAGAAACGGCTATGTTGGTAGAAAAACCTTTTTTAAGCTTGGAGTTTTCCCTGGTGTGCGTCATAATTGTGCTACTATTGAAGACTCAGTCGTAACGCCTCGAATGTTTCCCTTACTCACTCTTAAAACCAACACCGCTTAACACTGTTGTTACTAGGGTATAAATGGGTGTGTTAATAGTGTCTTTGGAGTTGTACCACATAAGTTCTACAAGCTTTAATTTACCAATTCTACTTTCAGACATAATTCACCTATTCTATTGCTCATACCCCAGTTTAAAGTGCTTTCGTATGAAAGTAGCAAATATCAAGATTGGTTTTATTATGACAAAAATAAAAGCTAAACTCATGTTAATTACGTTATATTGTTACTAATTATGTATTACCTAAATGTAATATTAAAGTACCTACTTAAATTTAAAGACCAAAATTTTATTAAGTTTTGTGGGATGAAAGGTACCCAATGCTTAGGTAAGTATATATTGTTTAAAATGAGATGAGTTTTAGCTGTTTTAGTATTTGGCTATATACATTTACTTATAAACTTCTTAACATCTCCGGTAAATAATTTGTAGGCGAAGCTCATTTCTCGCCGTAGCTGCTTTGGCCATCTAGTGTAATACATTATGTGTATTTAAAATTAAACGTGACCACCTCATTTATTTTCAAAAATTATTCATAGGGATTATTATCATTTTAAATGGATTTTAAAAGTAAAAAAGATTTCCAACGTGTGCATTAAAGTACGCCTTTAAAATAATGTATTAAAAATATAAATCGGCCAATTAGCAGCTAATCACATGATTTAAGTGTGAAAGTTAACATTTAGTGGGTGTTTATCGACACCGGGGGTTGTTAGCGAAATCCCACGGGATCTCCGCCCCCGGTTCCCACGATTTAGACCCTGATGTTAAAGGTCACTGGTCAACTATGAACTTTGTTTTTCTAGGGTTAATAAAATAGGGTGTCTGGTGTTAGTACGGATTTTTCAGTGTTTTTTTAAGGATCGTAATTTACCTATGCCAGTTGTGTTTTAAAGTATGCTTTTATAAAGTGATTCGAAGGCACTAAAAAAAAACAATCATGTACTTGTCTTGTCTTTTCATGTCTTGTATCTCTTGTCTATCCATAATGTGATCTTTTACAGGTCGGTTAAATATCACTTAATCACAGCCCATAATCATACATTAGGATTTTCACCGGTGTCGTGGGTACCATGGACACACAAAGACGAGTACACAGACACCCAGACCTAAAACAGATTCAGACTCATCATTCAGATGTCTGTCTAGCCGGGGATCGAAGCCGGAAGCCACTGTGTTTGACCGATATGGTGACCGCTCGGCCACGCAAAATATTTCTTCCAAAAGGAGCTTTTTTCCGATAAATGATTTATTTGAAGACACAAAGTGCTTTTCATAAAACTTACCCTCATCTAAATCAAATGACATTGAACGAAAATCATGAATCCGCCACTACCTACTTATCTTCGCGTATGTGGAAGGCTTTTATAATTCAGACATCCATAATAGCCCCCACGTCATTTCCAGCTTTTTTAATGTTTCCATTTATGTATAAGTAGTTTATTTCTTAATTGAAAACCGTTATAGTTAGTAGTTGGTGGCTAGTCAGTTGGTATAGACTGTAGATTATGCCTAATGATGCAGAGTGCGCTACTCCCGCTGAGGAAGTGCAAATCGTTCGTGTAACACGGGAACTTCAGACGGGCCGGTAGGAAACGAGATTTGATAACTATCACTAATCGGACACAGAAGCCTTTGTTTTGAATCTATGGATACAGATAAAAGATAGTTTATATATGTATACCGTTTGTATGTTCATCAACTAGTTAGATATATTAGGCCTTCAAGTAACTAATAAGTTGTCGTGACTACAAGCTTAATTTTTGAGAGTTTGAGACTATAAGTTGTAAAAATATGGGGGCTTCTTGCCCGCGGAAAGGCCTAAACGACACCATGCAAGAGTAGCACCGGCGAACTCTATCTGAGATCCCGGAGGTTTTCTTATATGCACATAGAGGCCACCGAGGGATTTTTACCAAGTAAAAATCTCATATAACTCTACTTTTCTTCAGAAAGGATTATCTTTTGAGAATTTCACCCCGAAAAACGGCCGTCAAGTACAAATATAAATATTGTGTAGTCAAAACTAACATGTGGATTTGCCCTTATGCCTACCTGAGCATGATTTACCTATGCCTGAGGTAAAATTGAACCCGAACTTATATACTTATGAAGCGCTCCTCGGAAGTAGCAACGTATACCTACCTGTGACCGACTTGAGATAGAAATTAGAATCGCTGTTCTATATCAAGTTGCTTACAGGTGTCCATGGGCAGTTACCACTTAAAATCAGTCGGACTGTGTGCTCGTTTGCTACTTCAATGTGATAATAAAAAACATATCCTGAAGTAGGTACCTAAATGGCGTCATTCAATAAACGTATGTATTGATCAATAAATTTGTCTCGATAGGTACACCAATATTGTTTTTCTCTGATGCGTTCCCCCAAATGGTTGTTTTCTCAGCTGCCTCGTGCCTACTACCATCAATATTGTATTTTACACATCAATTCTCTTTTTTAACAAATCATTAAAGTGGTGACAAGGTGTGAGTCACCACCGTGTTTGAATCGATTTATATTGTTTTGATAAGTTTTGACAGAATGAGTAGGTATTTATATAATACGAAAGCATTTTCCAGGTTGTGTCGTGTAACATGGTAAAAAGTATCCTATGTGTTAATTCAGGCCATAAACTATATGTGTGCCAAATTTCATCCTAATCCAATCCGTAGTTTTAGCGTGTACCTACCTAACAAACACACATACCTACATCCTCAGGAACTTTTGCATTTATAATATTAGTAAGATGAAGATTGATAGGTACGATGTGGTGAGCAGACTGCTGTGGATGGCAGCAACGCCTCCCCAAAGATTCTTCTATTGCAGTAAGCAACACGCGCTAAGGTTATACCTATTTCTGCGGCAAACTTTACCAACATATACAGAAGATGCACTTCTATCAAGCACGTAGATTTTCTTGTAATATTCTCCTGCACCGTTAAGGCGTTGCTTAAGTACTTAGGTAAGTACATGTACCATCATTGACGTATCTTTGGAAAATAAATGATAGGTATTATATAATAAAATCCTAGATTTTGAAATGAAATAGAATTAAATTATAAAACAGCTCTGAGAATTCCATGTTCTTTTATATCAGCCTAAAATTCTTAACCAAGATACTAAGTAGCTAATATATTCATATGGATTTTAAGATATGTATTTTATACGACAAGTAGGTAGATAAAATATACACATCTCTAAGAGTTAAAATTAATGTACGTTCATACATATTATATTCGTTCAACTATATTATATTCGTTCTAATTTTTTTCGTTACTGCATATAATTGTGTTAGGGTTGTGTTGTTATAATTACGTTCGTGTCAGTATTAATTAATTATTAATTATTTACCCTTTTTTATTTCATTAGCGAACGATTGTATGATTTCACCAGGCTCCACGTCTATTTCTAACATGAAGCAGTTCCTGCGTTACAGTGGTGGTTCCAGCATGTGGTAGCCGGCACTTTCATATGAGGCGACCATCTTGGTCTTAATAATCACTGTTGTTAATTGACGAATTTACTCAAATAGTCGACTCAAGACTTCAAGAAGCAAACGTCCGTCAAAGTCAACTTCGCTTTGACGGACGTTTGTTTTGCATCTTTTCTGATGAGTTGATGACTCCGCCGCTTCAGTAAACAAGGACATGATTAACACATTTCGTCCGAGGTGGTAAATTATCTTGTTGTTAAGTAAACAAACGTAAGACCATTATGTATCCCCACGTAAAACTTTGTTACATAGAAAGAAACAGGGATGAAATGAAATAAAATATCTTTATTCTACATAGGCCTACGGGGCACTTACAAATTGTCAATTACAATATTTTTTCTTACACTACCACCGGATCGGAACACGACCTTAACTGAAACGGCAGTGACCACTAAACATAAGTCATGTAACCAACACATACATTAAAACATAGTTTAGAAGTTTGTAAATATCCAACCCTAGTATTCTCACTGGGCGCGCGTTGATGAGTTTAGCAGATACGATTAAAGTCGTATTGTGGCTTATTTATCGCCGGTCACTTCATTATTCCGCCCGAATTTATTTCGAATGCTCTATTTTTTAGCTTTGTTGGAGTCATTTGTTGATATAGGACCCCTGTTCTATATGAAGTTGCTTACAAATGTCCATGGGCGGCAGTAACCACTTACCATTAGGCGGGCTGCATGCTCCTTTGTTACTTCATTTTTATAAAAAAAAAAGTCATAACATAATATCAAGTATGTACATTATACCTATGCCGAAATATTTAAATAGTGAACCAAGTGATTCTAGTAATCAATTAGATATGTAAGTTTAGTGATAAAAATAACTGAATTAGATTATCGATTATTAGTTTCGAACGATCACAGAACTTTTTATCAAAGTCAATTTGGCCAATAGCAACTGAACAGCTCTTCTTAAACTAAATAATATCCTGAAAATACATGTGATGGACGGTCCACCCCACCCTAATATAAAACGTAAATAAAACTTCAAAGTTCCTTTAAAATATTTTATTGACATAATATTAGATACGTAACACAAGCTGAGATCAATCGAAAAATGCTTTGATTGTTATATTGCGTATTAAATATTACGCAGGCTTTTGGGTATTTGCATCGGAGTAGTATGATGATGCTTTAAGTCTCCCACGCATGAGTAGGGAGAGGCCTTAACCTGACATTGGGCTGTCCCAGGTCCGGGTGACCCAAAAGCAATTGTTCGCAGAATAAATATATACCTACTAGCTCTAATGTAGCACCTTTATTTTTTTATTATGAGATTCGGTTAGATATCTCTTCATTTATATGATTATTAGCTAAAATGACACTGCGTATCTAATTATTACGCAATATAACGTTATGCTCTAATATTAAAGCTTTTTTTTCTAAAAAACACAATTGATTACGACTAAGTATAAAAAATACAGCTTGTCAATATTATGTAAAGAATATTTATGACAAACCGTTTAATTTTTATTTATTAGCGAATATGTAAAGTTTCATTGCGTATTCAAGATACAATATGCTGACACACATCGCTACTACAGATTAAATACAATTATTTTTCATTTTTAATTCTAAATAAATTGTCTGAAGTGCAAGCGGAAATATTTCTATTACATCCATACGTGTAATATTCATAAACATAAAATTAAAACAAAACCCACTTGTTAAAATTATCAATATTAGAAAAAGCTGTAGAAATATTATATTCAAAAATAATATTTGTTTGAATAATTTGAATTTTTTTCTTAAAATTATACCTTTAAAACTACATTAAAATCCCTGAAACGATTCAGATATTTTCTTATACCTAATAAATAAAAATAAAACATTAAATAAATAGAACTTCGAACTAAGTGTTCATAATAATAATTCTCAATTAGATTTGTGGTTTCCGATATCAATAAAGTGCTTTAAATACTAAAAATAATGTTCATTACCATCGACTTACTAAACAATAACATACTAGGTCAATGTTTGCCTATGAATCTACATAGGCCATTTAGCCTGAGTTTAATAATAAAATATAGCAACAAAAGCTCTGCAATACATTCACTTATTTCTAGTTTAAAATGTTCATCTTGGGAACTAGATTTTTTTGGAAAATCCTTAAGATTTCTTATTTAGAATGTTTTATGGCCTTGGCTTGCGCCCAAGATCTTTTCATTGACGACACAAAAAGAAATGATGTGTAATACCTTAGTTCTTTCTACTGCGTCGATGGTTCTAGTTCTATTATTATTTAAAATGTTTTTACGACCTTGGCTTAACGTCTTTAAGCCTAGGTTTATATCTTTGCGACCATTTTTCTCTCTCTTTTAGTTTCATAAGTTGCAGTCTATGTAAGACTGCTAATAGTCTTAGTTGTCTACGGCTATGAATACAGTTAATAAAATTCCAATGACAAAAAATAGGTATGATAATTGCTCTAAATTTTGTTTTAACGCCCCATTTTTTTTTTCAATTTATTACCCGATCTTATGTCTTGTACATAACAAAGTGAAATAGAATTTATCGGTAATTTAAGAAGAGGTGGTTTTAATTTTTTCTGTGTTACCCTTGGCATTTCAGGATCGTTATAGTATTAGATTACTCTCCTTAAATCCTTCATAAAATACCTACTATCCTAGCCTGGTTCTTCAATCTTAATGTTTGTAAACTATGGGTTATTGTTGCCTGAAATAAATAAATAATAATAATTATTATTATTATTAAGAATAGAAAACCACCTCATCTTATAAATTACCCACCTATTTTTATGGACTTTAGAATTAGAAGTCAAAAATTTAATCGAACGGCAAAGATCATGAGTGTAATCCCAGTATCCGAACGAAGGTGCAGGTGATGTACTTGATGACAAAGGTAGTCCTGCGAGTGGGCGTGGGCGTGGGCTACCGCTGCGGGGGCGCGGGCGGCGGGGGGCTCGCGGACGCGCTACTGAGCGCGGACAGGGAGCTTGCGCGTTTCATGCTGTCGTCGGAAATAGAAAATCAGGAGAGAACAGAAGTAAATATTTATTAACTATGGGTGCGGAGTGCTGAATTGAATAAATAAAACCAATATATTCTGACAAAACATGAATTGTGATAATATTTTGAGTGAAAATAAATTATGAATGACTTACTGCTTTATCACGTTAATAAGTCCCTTGTATTATTTGTTAAAGCTAGTTTTCTGAAATTACTTTAGATTATGCTCGCATTTCTGTTACTATGTTCACAGACTACTTACATAAAAAATCAAAATCAAAAATATATTTACATAGATAAAAATAAATATTACATAAAATGAAATATACTGGTTTTCGATAAATATATTAAAAAAAAAAACAATCATATTCGCGCCAATTTTAATGACCGCTTTGACGTTTTGGTATTTGTATTTTTTATAATACTGTAGTTACTGTACGGACGCAACGATACGTGCAGCAAAACTCGTTTACACATTCGGTAATATCAGTAATAAATGTCCGTCCTAAACCTCAACTAGTCTCGGTATTTTGTTTTTTGCACGTATGCAATTTTCCAGGACGATAAAACAAATAACTGGGTACTTCAAAATTTATGACTATCGATGTTAGAGAGACACAATTGAAGTTTTTATACAAGTAAATAGATAAGTATAAAAATAGATATTTTATTAGAATCCAGTTTTTCTTCAATATATAGGACTTTAATGAAAATAACTTAAGCTATATTTTACTTCAAGAAATGCACGGAATACAAACCGACTTTTTTTTTGCAATTAGTAAAATTTTCCGTTGCACTCCGTGTCCACACGAGGCTGTTGCCGGTTACCTCCAGGTGCTTGTAGAGTTGTTAGCCGGTAAAAATTAGTCGAATAAGTTTAAATTTTAATAGGACTTAGAGTCCTGTTTTCTCACTAATGTCCTAATCCCTCAATTAGATATCAGAAATTATCACTAGATCCCAAAGCGATGCTATCTCTGATATTACTTGCGTTCCGTTTCCGTTACTCAAATTAGGGGCCAGGCGAGTCGTCACTCGGTAAAAATGAGTCAAATCAATTTAATTTCCACAATAAAATCGAGTCTCTTTCCTGATTATTATAGGTAACAATCAACGTAAATAACGAATGTTATCTATAATATTGCTTCGTTATCCCCAGACCCCAAAACGATGCTTTTTTATAAGATTTAAAATAGCAGTCGAGCATACAGTCCACCTGATACTGGCAAGTGATTACTGCCCATGGACATCTCAACAACTTCATATAGAACATTTTATCTGAAGTCGTTACCCCAAAGCTCCGGCATCAGCTCTGTTACTTGTTGGGAGGCAGAACAGATGCGTTGCTACCGTTGCCCCCGAGGACCGAGATCGCTTCATATAAGTAAGTTACCAGTTACCCAGTGGCGTAGCGTTTCGCCCCGGGCAGTGCATTTTGAGCGGCAAAAAAGATTTGGCAACCATACTTTTTTGGTCAAGTTAGAATTGTCGTTTTCGTTTCCTTTTGGTCGTCCAGTTTGATATTGTCGTTTTTTTGTTTTGCCGAGTAAAATTTGTGAATGGGTGGCGAGTTCAAGTTCCGCCCCGGGCCACGCTACGCTGCAGTTCCCCCGAGCTCCACGAGATGTTACCTGTCGGGCGGCAGGAGCGCGGGCGCGGCGAGGCGGCGCAGGAGCCGCGCGGAGGAGCGCCGCAGCGACTCGCGCAGCTTCCGCACCGCGCCCGCCGACGCGACCGCGCCCTGTTCCGCCCCAGTTATGCAATTTACACACCATAGATTCAACGGGATGTCGGGTTACGGTCCTCGGATCTGACAAGAGGACTTGAGGTTAACACTACATAGGGGCTGGGTTCATGGCTACGGTATGTGGAAGGATTACACCTGAAAAAGGAGAACTGTAATGGCAACTGTGCCTACTGTCTACGTTATATGGGAAAGAGGATTACCTCAAAAAAGACTCCAACATGTTTAAGGGAATTTAATGTCTACATAGAAGGATGGGATTATATGTTAAATTAATATAAAATGAGCGCTAACATAGGTTAAAGGAATGTCTCTAAGTGTCGTATAGTATATACATGTTATGTATAACATATTATGTCCACAAATTAAGGAAGAATGCGCTAACGTATTTTCGGGTCAGTCGTATACTATATATATGCCACTAGGATACATTTCACTACATTCAAACAAGTTTGAAAGTGAAAAAAAACCTTAATAAATACTTAAACAACATGTTGTAAACATAATAAATATTTTACCAAATATTCGTTTGAATTTTAATACCAAGTTATATAACAAGTTTACGAGATTTTTTTATCGTATTGAATGTACATACTCGTAACCTGTTCGTGTAAAACGAAGGGACTTTAAATGTCAATGGGCATTTAAATGTAAGTCACATGTCAATAATTAAAAATCATATAACATTAGCAAATGGATTCAACTACGCGCAGTAAATGTACAGAAAACAGGTGAATGAGATGCTTACATGCATCTACACACAACTAACAGCGAAAGCCGTCACAAACTTTGGGGTATATCATCATGCTGTTTTGGGATGCAATGTGTAAACTTTATCGGGATGTGTTTAATCTGTGGGTTATAAATTGCATAACTGTAAACTCACCTTACGTCTTCACGGTCCGTAAAGAAAATAAAAAATAAAACAAAAAACAAATGTTACATAAATATTTATTAACAATTTAAAATTTATTCGACGCGGTATTGAAAATAAAAGTTAAAACCTTATTGTGACATGGAAAATGTTATTACGACGGAGATTCTTACACCTTTCAACGTTAACTGTTTATTAAATTATTAAAGTATATGCGACAATGTATCTAGTTTGTTAAAACGGTAAATTAAAGTACGCATTCTCAAGCAGCACCCACATACAGATAAAAATCAATGTATATAAAAATACTATAATATATTTATACCTATTCTCACATAAAGCTTAGACCGAAAACATACGCTACACTGGAATGAAAGTTGTAAGCATAATATAACTGACATTGAAGAAAATCGATTAAATTATAACATCGATACAATCAGAAACAATTCGTATGAACACATTCACTAAAAATCACAATCCTTACGATACTCATGCAATATTCTATATAGAACATTTACAAGTATATCAGCAAATAATAAAATTATATCGTAAGCTAATAAAAACGAAATAAAAAAAAATCGTTGTTTCGGACATGCACAGAATAATAATTATAATTATGCCATAAATAATAATAATTACCAAGACACCACAATGTAATAAATGCATTTAAAAATTCAGATTTGTCGATCGAGTTGCATTCTAAATGTATCAAGATGACAAAAAAATATTTAAATTTAAAACAACATTTTGTATTAACATTTATTTTAACCGCTTACTGACTAGGCTACAATGTTTCGCAACATGTTGCCGACACATATTTTGCTTAGGCATCACGTAGCCAATATTGTCCCCTAGTATAAGTATGAGTATTATGACAACTCATGGCGTTCAAATGACATCAAGAGGTGTTAAAGCTGAAAACATTTTCCAATTGCAAGCAAGAAACACTCATTTTATAAAATATTTCCTATTCGAAAACAAGAAATAATATAATTATATTTTAACTTTATTACTAAAATAATAATATTTTACTTTAATTTTAATTGTTCGTTAAACAGAATAATAAAGACGAGTTCGTTATATGAAATGATATATCTAAAACGCAACTCGGCGACCACAAACAAAATGTCATGACGTTAAAATATCTTTAAAAAAACTTTGCACCGTCTATTAATATTAATAAAATAATATTTATTATTATACTTTAAAATAAATCTTTCAGCAGGACGGTTCACGTGCTTCGATAATAAAATTTCTCTATCACACCACATGTATTTTTAATATTTTTTAAAATATATTTTTCAATAAAATTATCCCTACCGCATGCTAATAAATAATACTAAGCTACGATGCCTATTATTTTGTATTTTATTGAGACAAAAAAATCTAAAGCGATTATGCTTCAAATGTATTAAAAAGAAAAATATATGTATATAGTAAATACTATGAACATATTGTAAATCCCATAAAATACAAAGGAATAGGCGATAACTGAGTGTGAACGCGAGTGGTCCTAGAATTATAATGAGCGGATAAAACCCTCATACTCGGAGCAAGGAGCGATCATTCAATCATTCAAAAATTGCCTTCCAAACTTTCAAATTCAAAGGCAATTTCTTAACGCTTCCTTGCCCGTTATCGAGTGCAAAGGCTTTAGGACCGGTCGCATTTTAAGCGAGTGATAACTTATACGATTCCTACATAGCTAGGCCTTATTCTAGACTACTGGTGCGGCGCATTGCTCCCCGTGTTGATACCTAGCGCATTGAACAGTTTCGACTTTAGGTTCATGCGGGGCTCACTCGCCTGATTCGTGCCCTATAATGAGAAAACAAAACAAAACTAAATCATAATGTGCAAAATAAAATCATTAAGCGTGTAAATAAATTAACCATTCGAACCAAAGCGACAAAAATCAAAATTTTCGAGGAAATAACTAGTTCTTCAAACCATAACCCGGTGTGATTTGCATATGTATATTATGTTTAAAGGATTTCGATTATCTTCATTCAATTAGTTTTGTGAAATTAGTTCAATATACCGAAATATGTCACTTCAATTCTAATGGTATGATATGTGCTTGTGTGATATTTATATGTACAGTAAGACAAATGACAAAGCGAAACAAATTACATATGTACAAGTTTGGATGTATATGGCGTATGTATTCCCAATATTTGATAATGTTTTTTTATTTTTCAAATTAACTATTACTATAGCTATTATCACTCATTATTTTCTAATTGCCAGATGTCATCAAATAATATTTATAATGCTTCTTTTTAGTCTACAGCCTCTAATTTCTATTAAACACCTACAGGTAAAAGAGAAAAACAGGTATGTGGTAGCAATAAT